>CANNZV010004523.1:0-39720 GCA_947561585.1 Caprella mutica
GTTTACTTTAAATTAAGGTTTACTTTAAATTAAGGTTTACTTTGAATATAGGTTTCTTTAAATTAAGGTTTACTTTAAATAAAGATTTACTTTAAATAAAGTTTTACTTTAAATTGAGGTTTACTTTAAATTAAGGTTTACTTTAAATTGAGTTTTACTTCAAAATAAAGGTTTACTTTAAATTGAGGTTTACTTTAAATTGAGGTTTACTTTATATTGAGGTTTACTTCAAATTAAGGTTTACTTTAAATAAAGGTTTACTTTAAATAAAGTTTTACTTTAAATAAAGGTTTACTTTAAATGAAAATTTACTTTAAATAATGATTTATATTAAATTAAGGTTTTCTTCAAATTAATGTTTACTTTAAATTATTGTTTACTTTAAATTAAGGTTTACTTTAAATTAATGTTTACTTTAAATTAATGTTTACTTTAAATTAATGTTTACTTTGAATCAATTTTTACTTTAAATTAATGTTTACTTTAAATTAAGGTTTACTTTAAATAAAGGTTTACTTTAAAATAATGTTAACTTTAAATTAAGGTTTACTTTAAATTAATGTTTACTTTAAGTTAAGATTTACTTTAAATTAAGGTTTACTTTAAATTAAGGTTTACTTTAAATTAAGGTTTACTTCAAATTAAGGTTTCTTTAAATTAAGGTTTACTTCAAATAAAGGTTTACTTTAAATGAAGGTTTACTTTAAATAAAGGTTTACTTTAAATAAAGATTTACTTTAAATTAAGGTTTACTTTAAATAAAGGTTTACTTTAAATAAAGATTTACCTTAAATAAAGGTTTACTTTAAATAAAGGTTTACTTTAAATAAAGGTTTACTTTAAATAAAGGTTTACTTTAAATAAAGGTTCACTATAAAAAAAGGTTTACTTTTAATTAAGGTTTACTTTAAATTAAGGTTTACTTTAAATTAAGGTTTACTTCAAATTAAGGTTTACTTTAAATTAAGGTTTACTTTAAATTAAGGTTTACTTTAAATTAAGGTTTACTTTAAATTAAGGTTTACTTTAAATTAAGGTTTACTTTAAATTAAGGTTTACTTTAAATTAAGGTTTACTTTTAATTAAGGTTTACTTTTAATTAAGGTTTACTTTAAATTAAGGTTTACTTTAAATTAAGGTTTACTTAAAATAAAGGTTTACTTTAAATTAAGGTTTACTTTAAATTACAGTTTACTTCAAATTACAGTTTACTTAAAATTTAACTTTAAATTAACATTTATTTTAAATTAATGTTTACTTAAAATAAAGGTTTACTTTAAATTAAGGTTTACTTTAAATTACAGTTTACTTCAAATTACAGTTTACTTAACATTAATTTTACTTTAAATTAACATTTATTTTAAATTAATGTTTACTTTAAATTATGAGGTCAACTTTATATTATAAGGTATAACATATATTTCATTCGTTTGCTAAGTATCTGGTTATATATTTATCTCAATCAGAGGTTTTAAAATTAAAAATAATTACAAAATTTCTTTGATTAAAAAAGTTATTGGGATAGAGACGTTTCATGGATACCAATCAATATATAAGTTAATTAATAATAATTATTATTATAGTTTATTCCTAGCGTGATCGAAAAATTGGTTCATTCTGAAAATTTGGATCTCACCCTTCTACCTACATTGTGAAAAAAATTGTTTTTTGTTTGGAATTTAGATTTGTAGACTACGATCAACAAATACTATTCCTTCATTAAATTTTAAATAAATTATGAAATAAATGTCACAATGAAACAAAAATCAGGTTTTTCTTATTTATTTTATAATAGTTAACTCAACTCGTCTTGAAAACAAGGTTGATCATTCGTGTTGGTTCGATTGATCATAATAAATAATTAAATAAAATTGTGGTTAATATAAGATAATAATACCTTGAAGCAAGTGGAAGCAATAAAAATAGTTTGTATTTAACATTATTAGTGGGTTGAGGTTAAGCAACCAGAAATCTACATTTCTTATTCCGGCAGAAGTAGTTCAATTTATACAGTTCCATCACTGAGTTCAGCTGTCAGCCTTTTCCACTCTGGCTATTAATGAAATTTGGAGAGTATATATGTTATTTCCATTAGTTGTTATAGGTGTATATTGATATTGATGTCATTATTACTATTAATCTACAATACATTATGCTATTTGGATTTAATTAGTTAATAATCATACTATTAATATCGGTATACCTATGGCACTGGGTAATAAATAAATAATGCATTTTTAAAAATATGTATCATTTAGACTTTAGAGAAGCGAATTAAAGAAATAGAATTGCATTATAACAATGGGTTGTTGCTAGATTGCTTCTTCTTGAGGCTTTGTGATCATATTTATGTGTAAATAGAAAGTTGTTGTTAACACTTAAGGAAATCCTGTAGATAAAGCACCCTAGTTTGCTTTGGGGTCCTTATCTACAGGAGGGAAATCTTGGGGTGTCTTATCTACAGGAGGGAAATCTTGGGGTGTCTTATCTACAGGAGGGAAATCTTGGGGTGTTTTATCTACAGGAGGGAAATCTTGGGGTGTCTTATCTACAGGAGGGAAATCTTGGGGTGTTTTATCTACAGGAGGGAAATCTTGGGGTGTCTTATCTACAGGAGGGAAATCTTGGGGTGTTTTATCTACAGGAGGGAAATCTTGGGGTGTCTTATCTGGTGCTAGGAAAATTCCCACTGTGGGAAAACTGCCGCTGTTAAAATTCCCACTGTGGGAAGATTGCCACTGTGGGAAGATTGCTACTGTTCATAAAATTCATACTGATTTTTTTTCGAAAATCACAAAAAACATAGGTACTGAATGCAATGTTGATCAGAATTTAATATATAAGAATTTTTACAATGTGTACATCTCCTTTTGACAAGTTATACGATCTAAGTGAATTCTTCCCTCGGTGGGTGTGAGTGTGCTGATACACAATTAATTCTTAGCTTAATATGTGTTTAATTGTTCCCTGAAGAGGTTAAACCATTTAAAGGTTCTCTACTCTACTAGTTTGTCGTCAAGTTATATTCTCTAATTCACAAGTGCATTAAAATATCCATAGAATCTTTATAATGTTAAAGACAATATAAAGAGAATATCGATTGAAATGCTTATAACTTTGGAACAAATAAAACTATTTCAATTCTTTTTGTATTATATTCAGAAATTTTTTTAATCACTTTGACAAATGACTTCAAATTGGTAATATGTTTCTTTTTCAGCGTTATGTTGAATAACAGGAGTACAAAGGTTAGCACAAACAGCTTACCAGAAAAAAGTTATACAAAAGCTTAAAACTATTGGTTTCTATTTTATAATAACAATATTATTATAGAATAACGCTGAGAGAATTACAATATTACCAATTTTTTGAACTTAAAGGGGTGGTAAACCTTAGGACAAACTTTCTCTCGATGAAGGGACATTAATAATAGAATAAAATGTTATTTTATTTTTTAAATGCCTATTTAAAAAAACAGATTAATTAATTCGCAAAGTCAGCGCCACCTACTGATCAACCCTGGACTTACTAATGTCCATTGTAAACAAAAGATTGAGCAAAACAATGGCACACATACGCACGCGATCGTTAAACTACAACTTTTAAAGTTACAGCCTAGCCTCCTAGCTACCACACTACTGACTAGACTACCTAGTTATTATAGTTTTATACTTATTGATTTCGAATAATTAATATTTCTAATTACTAACATTTGATGAGTATTGTAAACAACAATTCCCAGCGCCCCCTGCGGTGAACGCTGAACTTAAAACCAAATTAATAATTAATTTTTTTACTGGTGTTAGTTATATATAAGACGAATAAACTCTCGTGTGTATACAACTAATTACTAGCAACATTTTCATTACAAAAAATTAGATATTTTCTAAAGTTTGCTGCCTCTTTAATGCAATAAAATATACATATATATATTTATTTACAGTCCTTGGTATTTACACTGACATTAGAAATAAGTAAAGGTGGGAGTTTTTCTTTATTATTAATCAATAAACGTACTGTAAAGTTCCAAGCTAACTTAACCCAATTGTTGTGGGTTCAAAATTTTTTAAAGCAACCCTTTGGTTTTAGTATTCAAGTGTGTCTTTTTATAGGTTACTCGCTTTGAAAGCATCGTCAAATAGTCTTTTTACTCATCAAAATAGTGCAGACAAAGAGCAATCAATGAGGTACCTGTAATGAACAGGTACAAAATAGTACATACAGGGTGGGGCTTAAGTTTGGAAGCAAATGAAAGTGCATATTATAATCCAACGAAAAATATATTTAATAATTTACAGTTATGCATTATTACATAAGGGTTTTAAGAATTCAAAAATCATAAATTTATTCAAAATGTCCCCCCTTGTTTTTAATAACAGCCTCAAATCTCCTCCGAACTCCTCCTACTGCGGCACGCAACTGTTCTTGTGAAATTTCCTTCCAAGATCTCTGGAGCGAACGCTTTAAATCATCCACACTGCGATGGAATTTACCACAGGCCTTTGATTCAAGAATGGACCATACCGAAAAGTCCATAGGATTAACATCTGGGGAGCAGGGAGGCCACATTTCTTTGGACCAAAACCGTGGAAGAGGGTCATGGCACCAGTTTTGAGTGACATTTGCAGTATGTGAAGTCGCGCCGTCTTGCTGAAATGTCCATAGAGTGTCATTACCGAAGTGATCCTTAGCTGACTCCAACATTGGCGTCAAAATATTCTCAATATAACATTTAGCATTGATTTTGGCGCCTTGTTCCACAAAAATTAAAGGAGATCTCCAAGTTTCTGAAACGGCGGCCCAGACCATTACTGAAGCAGGTTTCATGGTTCTGTGAACAGTTTTTTTGTTGTATGGGATGTCTTTTGCACTTTTACCAATTATTCTGTCATTCCTCCGGTTGTGAGCCATTTCCACTGTGAAATTTTTTTCGTCAGACCAAACTATTTCACCAGCCGTGCCAGACTTCAATTCTCTCAGAAGTGCTTTGCTTCTCTCCAATCTCTTTTTCTTTACAGCTTCTGACAGATTTTGTCTCTTTTGGAGGGTGAAAGAGGACATCTTTAGGTCTTCTTTGACAACTCTTCTCATTGTTCTGGGACTCACATTAGCTGTTTTGGCTAGCAATCGTATTGACCTTTTCGGGTTCCTCCTGATCTTCTCTCGGGCACATTTTATCAGTTGTTTGGTGCGTTGTGAGCGTGGTCTACCACTTCTTGGACGATCAGTCAAGTCTCCTCTCTCATTAAAACGCTTCACACACTTCCAAACAGTCGATCTCGCTATTGAGAGAGTCTTTTAAATGACGGAATCTGACTTCCCGGCACGGTGTAGAGCAATAATGGCTTCTCTTTTGTCTGACATTTTTGAATTGACTAAATTTTTGTAAAAAATAACACTGCCACGTCATAATGTAGTGTCTTTACTATAGCTCAAACCCTATCACCTACTTAGGAACTTATTTTTAAGAATTATATTAATGTTTGAAAAATTGCTTCCAAACTTACGCCCCACCCAGTATATAAATTTTAACACAATTGCAATATTAACAATTCAATAATATATAAAATGAATTTACCTAAAATTGTGAGGACACACGGCAAAATGGATTTATTTTCAGTTCGTACATTGTGAAATTGATTATATTTATATTGAATATAGTATCTAGAAAGACAAGGAGAAATAGTTATGTAAAGCAGGAAACTACTGAGCCACTGAAAGGCATTAAACTATTACACCTGTTAAGGTTCCAAAATAAACAATTTTGTACAATAGTCTAAAATATTAACTAGACTTCAAAAAAGTTTACACATATTGTTAAATTTATGTTTAGCAAAAAATAGTTGATTTTTCTGTTAGTGGTGTTGCGATTGTGTTGCAAGATGTGTACGATTATAAATGATAAAAAAACTTTATAGAAAAGAAACATATTGCATTAGTTTCAATAATAAATAAAATATTGTTGCATTAGTTTCAATAATAAATAAAATTTTGTTGCTTTATAGTTTCAAGAATAAATAAAATTTTGCTAATTTAATTTTAATTTTAACTTGTCAATGAAAGATGAACGCACAGAGAAAATTTTCTTTACATAAGATTCGAATATTTTTGTACTCAGTTCGGTATTTTTCTCAAATACTAAAATATTTATTTTTAGTTTATTAATATATTGTTAATATATAATATAGTGGCAATTTTCCACAGTGGCAATTTTCCTTAGAGGAAATTTTCCGGGTGGCAGTTTTCCAACAGTGGCAATTTTCCCAGTGGCAATCTTTCCAGTGGCAATTTTCCCACAGTGGTAGTTTTCCCGGGGGCAATTTTCCGCGAATGGTCTTATCTACAGGAGGGAAATCTTGGGGTTCCTTATTTCCATGAGATCTGCAATTAATATGAGTAGGGGAGAACCGGGAGCATTCGGACACTTTTAGGGAAAAATGAATAATTATTCGTAAACTAATTAGAATTTAACTATATAAAGATTTATTTCATTTTATTTCAATTTGTATTTAGACTGTTATACAGTTTAAACTCCATTCGAAAGTTATAAGACAAAATGTAAGAGAGATTCTAGTGTCCGAATGCTCCTTCCTAGAGGGAGACTTCGGACAAGCTGTGAGAATGATTCGGACACCATAAAAATGGTTAAAACATTGGAAATTTGCGTAATTAAACGATAGGATTGAATATGGATCTACTAATTTAATTGAAATAAACCATAATGACTTGTTATTCACAGTAATAATTCATCGTATTTGAAATTTTATCATAATAATATTATTGTAATGATTGATCATTTTCTCCAACAAAATATAGATAGCCCATGAGTAATAAATGTGAAATTATCTTTATATTTAATAGCTATTTAACAAAAGCAAATTGTATAACTGTTGCCTTTTACTTTGTGTATAACTATCTCCTTTTTTTTTGAATTCACCAAAATTAGTAAATTACATCTTAAATATTTCATCGAATGTTTAAAGTATAGTCCATAAGTGTAGATCTTGCTACACCTCCAATTTCAGCAGCTTTTCTGACAGATGAACCTTTTTTTAATTCATGAAAAGTTTTTTGAATACCTTCTTTATTACGTCCTCTATCAGTTTTCCTTTTAAAATGAAAAGGCATGAATACGATCGTCAAACTGTAAAATAAAGACACTAATATTAAAAGTTGCAACTAATCTTATAAACGAATGCTATGTCAATTAAAATAATTACCTTCAAGTTCAGAATGTCCTTTTTTATAGGAATTACTTCAATAAATTGTAATGGTGGACTGAATCGGATACAGAGGGAAGGTTCGGACACCGTCCGAACCAACCTCAACAGAAGTGTCCGAACCATCCCAAATGACACTTTAAAATTAAAAACATCCCCATTTTTCTAATTTCATTTGTAATATTTTTTAACACACCAAACATAACATAAAATATTGATATAATTCATATCTTTAAGATTTAGAATCAGTTTCGTATTCATATAGTCCACACACGATCCAATTGAATCACGTAAAATTACATCAATATTGAAGAATACAGTAAATTACACCTCGAGGGCGAAATACTACATCTCCGCATTGGATCTTTCAAATAGATGAGGGTTAACACGTCGCACACATTCAATTGCAATAAGCAGTAGTTCAAAAAATTATAAACATGTTCAAACGAGTTGTCCGAACCATCCCTCTGTCCGAATGCTCCCAGTTCTCCCCTATATCAAACAATTTTCGTTCACTTCACTGGCACTAATTCGTCACAGTTTACACCGTAAAGTCTAACTCAAAAATGATGCTAGTCGTTGAAAATTTCCATCTTACAATCCGTGGCCGGAAATTTGGAAAAAGGGTAATTTTTTCACGGGGATGACTTGGCATATATCTGAGGGGAAACTAGAGTGTTACCATAAGGTTTGGGAATATATTTGAATTTAATGCTGTTTAGTTGAAAAAATCTAAATGAATTTACAGGATTTATTAATATTGTTGTTGTTATTTGGTTAGGCAATAATCAGGTTGCAACACAGAATTTCTAAGGGGACTTCTGCAATGATTTACGGATTCTGTTCCTCAACTCAACTCGTAACATTATCTTGGACAATTAAAATAGATACGTATATGATACATAAATCGAAAGTCCTCAGATTACTTTAAACTAACGAATATTAAGAATTTTAATAAAGTTTAGAATGTTGAAAACTACGATATACATGGTTAAATTATATTTTCTAATATAAAATTTTTTTTTGAAAAAATATTTCAGATAGCTATTATATTTAATCTCAATTTAAAATTTACAGGTTTATTATAATAAATTATTTCATTTATTTTAAAAAATAACATACGTGCAACAAGAGTATTCTTTCTTAAGTCAAAGACAAATAAAAATGGCAGTGGCGGGTATTCCCGACGACTATATTTACCTTCTAAGAAATTGTGTGGCGAATAATAAATGCGCACCTCAACTCTATACTAAATTTATAAACCTGGTTTGGTCCAAAAACGACACTCAAACGATAGAACAGTACTTGATCGATGAAGATTTATTCAACAAATCCAAAACCTTCAGTAAACCTAAAAGCCGTGCTGACTGGATGACTAAAAACAAGGAAAAACTAGACCAAACTAATCTTGATAATCTTGATGTAACTTTTCTTCATGAATTACTTCCTATAATCTGCTATGAGAAGATATCTAGTCATGGCACAGTGGTTCACAGTGCTAAACTCAATGATCCAAATAGTGTCGAGTCCTTGTTGAAGAAAGTGAAACAGATGAGAAATGACTTCAGTCATGAGCCACAAAGAGCAAAAGACAAAAACTGGTTCCAAGAATTGCAGAATGATATTCATGCGTGCATTGACGCCTTTTGTAAACTCTATGCTATAACTGATATTTCAAAGGTGAATGATATCAAAGCAGATTTTGATTCTGAATTTTCAACAATCATTGAGAATACAACAAAAGATTACGATTCAAGGATCAGATTTATTAGAGATCTGCTGGAGAAAGATTGTCTAGAAATGCTCAGAGAGAAATCTGAGAAAATTTCAATACATTTGCCTGGTTCTTCCAACGTGAGTATTGACATAGATGACATTTTACTAAGTATGTTTATTCGGAAAAAAGCTAGTGACAATAAAAAATCATTTCATTGTAATGAAATATTTAATAATTTATCCGAAAACGTAGCTATTATCAATGGTTCACCGGGTTCAGGAAAAACAACCCTTTTGAGGACGATATACAGGGAAATCCTTGCTAAGGATCCTAATTCTAAATTCTCCAATTTAGACAAATTTCAACTGCCCTTTTACATATCTTGCAGGACAGATAACTTTTCCAATCTTGGGGAATATTTGAAAGCAGTTTTTCCAAAGTATTTCTCCTGTTTCGTAAAAGATGAGGTGTTAGATGCTCTTCGACTTCTTGATGGCGTGGTCTTCCTCATCGATGGTTATGACGAATCTAATAAGATTTCGATGGATCTGGTCAATGAAGCCATATCTTTTTGCAATGGGGTTCCGACCGGTACATGTATTATAACAGGTCGAGTACAGGCCGCCTTCGATGTTCAGGAGGATTTGAAAGACAGGTCAATTAAATATGATTCCTTCACAGTTGAAAATATAGTGGACACTACGATCCAAATTGATTATCTGAAGGCTTACAGTAATAAACTACCAAATTGTAAAGGGGGCAATGTAGTGGAATGTTTTCGACATTTGAATTTCAACTGCCGAGGTATTTTCACCACTCCTCTTCTTCTGGCACTATTCAGTTCTTTATTCGTTGACAAGGACTATGACTGCCAAATTGTCAACGAGTTGGATATCTACAAAGCCCTGTACAAGTCTTTCGAAAAACAAATAGAGAAAAAGCTCAAGCAAGATGGTACTCCGGATGCCATGCTTTGTTCAAGAGCCATCATGAGAATACTAACCAAATACAGTCTGGAAGTGTATAACCTAAAGCAGTATTATATCACTGAAGAGAACTATTTTAACCTTCTTAAAGATTGTAAAGAAGAATGTCCCGATGTGATGAACATGGATAGAATTCTAGCTAGTGTTTTCATTCCGGAGATATCAATGAATTTCAACGATGTAAAACAATATCATTTTCAGCATCTGACAATCCAGGAATATCTCTCGGTGAAAAAGCTTTCCAGAGACTTTGCTGAGGTTCCTTCTACTAGTGAAGTAACTCTAAAACAATTCCTAGAAGAATTTGGATTGGACATCAACGATAAAAATGTTTCAGTTAAAATGGTCAGGTTAGTCAAAAACAATATCATACTTGGTTTCAATGGGAAAGTTATATTTGTTAGGTAACTTTCTCAAGTTCCATCAAAAAACAATATTAGGGATGAACTCTTACTGTGAAGAACATTCATACAATATCTATATACACTGATACAGTCAATACAAATAATATTCCACTAAAAATGAACTCTTATGGAGAAGAACATTCATACAATATCTATTTACAGTCAATACAAATAATATTCCACTAGGGATGAACTCTTATGGTGAAGAACATTCAAACAATATCTATTTAGAGTCAATACGAATAATATTCCACTAGGAATGAACTCTTATGGTGAAGAACATTCAAACAATATCTATTTACAGTCAATACAAATAATATTCCACTAGGGATGAACTCTTACAGAGAAGAACATTCATACAATATCTACTTACAGTCGATACAAATAATATTCCACTAGGGATGAACTTTACGATGAAGAACATTCATACAATATCTATTTACAGTCAATACAAATAATATTCCACTAGGGATGAACTCTTACAGAGAAGAACATTCAAACAATATCTATTTAGAGTCAATACAAATAATATTCCACTAGGATTGAACTCTTATGGTGAAGAACATTCAAACAATATCTATTTACAGTCAATACAAATAATATTCCACTAGGGAAGAACTCTTACGGTGAAGATCATTCATAAAATATGTATTTACAGTCGATACAAATAATATTCCCCAAGGGATAAACTCTTACGGTCAAGAACATTCATACAATATCTACTTACAGTCGATACAAATAATATTCCACTAGGGATGAACTTTACGATGAAGAACATTCATACAATATCTATTTACAGTCAATACAAATAATATTCCACTAGGAATGAACTCTTATGGTGAAGAACATTCATACAATATCTATTTACAGTCAATACAAATAATTCAAAGTTCCATATAATTATTGAAGAGTGTGATAAATTATAAAAATTACTTGTTGGAATAATTTATCTTTATTTTGAAGAGAGATATAACTTTTTAGATATTCGATTTTCATTATTGTTTCAAATATTTCCTATTAATAGTATCTCTCTTCAACTAATCTATATTCATAAAAAAACTAATTATCTCTTTTGTTGAATTTCCTACAGGTACAAAAATCTCCTGCGTCTCCTCATCCTGGAAATGTGGTCTGATGGAACAGGATCCAGAATTTCAACATCTGCAAAAAAAGTTATTACAGAATTTATTAAGCCGAAGCCCGAATACTGCCTTGATTTAATTAGCAGTGCAAATCATAATGAAACAACTGTGAAAATGTTTTCTGCCTATGCTGATGCAAGTGATCACTATATGATATCTTCTGCAAGTCAATTGACTGCTCTTAAAGAATGTTTGAAAGTTGAGAAGAAAAGAAAATCCCTATCAAAGTCACTGAATGCATCTCCTCCACCCAAGAAAATCAGGTTGAAATTTGTGCAAAAATATGAAAATTTTCAGCCTCTGAGTGATGAAATTTTTAGGGATCTTCGTGAAATGAAGTAAGTTTGCAATAATTAGTTAGTTGATAATTAAGTTAAAATTTAGGTTTTTGTTAGAAACTTAATTACCGACCTATATCTCATTATCACTCAACATTAGTGTTCCATTGAAATAAATTTACTCGCTATAATTAATTAAATTTTTTATCTCAGTCTTATATAAATGAAATATAAGTATTAACTCCAATATCGGACACTTACAGTTGTTGGAAAATGAAGGTTAACATAGATTATGAACCAATCTGACTTTTATAGAAATTTCTAATTGGCCAATCATTACCTGTGTTAACACCTACTTTCCGAGAACTGTCAGGTAACTGAGATGTTGCTATGCATGGATTTGTTCAGTAAAAGGGTAAATTTGATGACCGGTTTATTTCACCACGTAAAAATCTCAATGTAAAAATCTTCCCAGTAAAATCACCCTGGTAAAACTCATCCCGGTAAAATTCTCCCCTGTAATAATCAAACCTGTAAAATTTACACATATGAAAATCACACCTGTAAAGTTCACACACGTAAATCCGACCCTATGTTAATACTAAATGCACATTCACCTGAAGTTACGTTAGCTGTGGGTTTGGGGGTCTGGGTCCTTCCTTCCTCGTGTAGTTTCGATAGTGACAAAATGTTTACTTTACTGAATTTAACCGGGGTGATTTTTTCAAGTGTGGAATTTACCTAGAACCGGTAGAACTCTACAATCTACATCCTCCTCTAAGTTGAAATATTTTTCAGCTGTGAGGTAAACGATTTCCAAGGTTGCATCAACTCCAATGAAAACCTAAAAGTGCTGAAAGAAAAGTTTGGAGGAATGCCCTTCATACAAGTCAGTGTTCCACTGATGGAAGATCTCAACCTCAAAATATTATCAGAAGCCATCATTTATACCAGTAGTAAGTTATTATGGTGCTACAACGAAGGGAATGGAGTCTTTAATCCGCCACGTGGCATATTTTTTTAACAGTAGAGGGTGGCGATACAGTACTCGCAAAGTGGGTGTTTTAACATAGGTAATATTAAGTAAATTAAAAATTTCTAAAAGATATATCGATTCACGACCTATGTACTGTGAATGTCCGGTAATTAAGTTATTCCCATAAATAGTCAACTAAATCCATATTTCAGAGTGAGATCTTTACATTACTACTAAAATGCAATACAGTCCTAAAATGCAAAAAAGTTCTATGATGCAATAAAGTCATAGTGCAACATAGCCATAAAATGCAATCAAGTCCTAAAATGCAATAAAGTTCTAAAATGCCATAAAGTCATAAAATGCAATATAGTCCTTGTTTCTGGCGGGGGAGGATAATAAAATTCGGTGACCACTTGGTCTATTTATTCGCTGCAACACATCACACCGAAGGAGCAGGTTGCTTAACTGTGATAGACTCGGTCGGTACTGCAAGGCAAAATTTTAAAATAGTTTACGAAATCTAAAATGCCTATTACACAAGAGTTTTTAATAAAAGTGTACTAAAATTGAACAATAAAATAAATCTATGCCATAATAAAATCAATAAAAATCAGTGAACTCAACATGATTACATCTAATAAAAGCGTTTTGTTTGTAGTAAAGATTACACTTATTTATAAAACAAGATGGCCGCCAATACAAAAATGACAGCTAGGTGGCCAAGTAAAATAAGGTTCGAACTATGGACAGTAGATATAGAATTATTTGACGCAAAATATAAACATAACAAACTACTGCACTATTAATCAAATATAAACACTCTTAATACTCATATTACACTCTAAAATCACTCTGAAATACTCATACTACACTCCAAACACACTCACTGTACCCAAAGGTTTATTCCTGATTGACCAATATATAGCTGGTCTGTTGCCACCACAGTACAGAGAAGATATAGTATCCCAGAGCTATAGGGGGGGGTATTACGCGTGTCCCGGTAGGCTGTGACGTCACATGTCAACAATGGTGCGTACGTTTGTACGTACAGTACAAACACAAAAGATGGCTGCAACACACCCAACTTTTGTTAAATAACGTTTTCGGTGATATTTTTTTTAATTCCACATTACCGCATGCTATTATCCAATCTTTATAGTCATACGGACGAAAATTAAAAAATGACTGTTGATGAAATTGCTACTGGTCTTTTTACAACCAAAATAGTAACAAATTTTTAGTCTTGAAGAAGACGATTTATTCAAGATAATTAGATCATTAGTCAAATCGGTCGCGTTGGCCGCCATCTTAATTCTCTATTCCACGTGACCCACAGCAATTCTGTTTACTATGACGTGACCTCTTGCTTACATACATGACGTCACAGCCTACCCAGAATAAATTTGAATAATACATGTAACTGGGGTACTATACTATTCTGTTTACTATGGTTGCCACCAGAAAACTGCTACTAGGATCTTACTTTACTTGAAAACTGCTCTAGTCTTCTTTCATAGCTCCATTTACATTAAAGCAAATTTAATGCAAATTTTTTTATTGCTTAAATCAACGAGGCTAAAGTTTCTTATCATTTTACGGCAAACCCCATAAAATTTGATAGCATAATTTTAATTTTATATGCTTTTAAAGATTTTTATAATCCAAACTCTACAAAACCTACTTTACTTCCGACTTTCTAATTTTCAGTCTGAAGAAGAAGAAGAATGTACACCAATTGTTTTGATTTTCAACTAGGTATTTGGTTTAATAAATCTATTTATTATTCGTTAAAAGGTTTAAATTTGGAAAAAATTATAATAGAAACGTTTATTTACTTTCAGAAACAATTAATATCTTAATTTGACCCCAGGTTATTTGACCACCTGATAATTTTACCCCCGGTAATTTGTCTCCCGTTAATTTTGCGCCCCCGGTAATTTGTCTCCCGTTAATTTTACCCCAAGTAATTTGACCTCCTGATAATTTTTCCCCAGGAAATTTGACCTCCTGATAATTTTACCCCCGGTAATTTGACCTCCTGGTAATTTGACAACAGGGAATTTGACCACCTGATAATTTTACACCCGGTAATTTGTCCCCCGGCATTTTAGCCACGGTAATTTGTCATCCTGGTAATTTGACCCCCGGTAATTTGACATCATCGTAATTTGTCCCCCGGCATTTTACCCCCGGTAATTTGACCTCCTGGTAATTTGATCCCCGGTAATTTGACATCCTGGTAATTGACCCCCAGTAATTTGACATCCTGGTAATTTGACCCCTGGTACACGTAATTGAATATACACGTAATTGACCTGATGCACGTAATTGAATATTATGTCAATATTATGTAATTAATTCATTAGTTTATCGCTTTCTAAATATATTTTCTGGACAATTCAAATCGGTTAACTGCTGCAGCCGCTTTTACATCAGATATACTATTTTATATATTATTAAATTACCAGGAGATCTAATTACCGTATACAGGGTGTCCGACACTTTTGTTGCTAAACTTTAACATAAGGTTGCAGTCGTCGAAATAAACACTTTTTATTCTATGAAGGTATGGTCTAAAATGATCAGTTAAAGAGTTACAAGGTTAGGAAAGTAGTTTTATTATTAGTTAACATTATTTTTTTAATGATGCGATAAGAAACAAAACATTTTTAACAGTAATTATAAAAAGCACAAGAAACATAATCTTAAATTAGGTTATATGTTTACACAATGTGTTCAATTTGTTGCGATGCAAGCGTTCAAACGTTTGTCCCGCAAGGATTCGTGAAACTCCTGGTGTCTGCTCGCGTCCGCCAATCATTGGACAAACGTTTGAACGGCTGCATCGCAACAAATTGGAGGCAGTTTGAACACATTTTGCAAACATGTAACCTAATTCTTGTGCTCATAATAATTACTGTTAAAAATATTTTGTTTCTTATCGCAACATTAAAAAATGTTGTTAACTTTAACTAAATAAATGGCACAAATACTACTTTCCTAACCTTGTAACTCTTTAACTAAGCATTTTAGACCATACCTTCATAGAATAAAAAGTGTTTATTTCGACGAATGCAACCTTAAGTTAAAGTTTGGCAACAAAAGGGTCGGACACCCTGTAGAGTTATTTATCTCACTTTATACTTAAATGGCCTAAACTGCCGATTTTATACACTAAAATACCAATTTTCACGTCGTAAACATACATATACTTACATGTATAATGCCCAACATACATTTTCATTATACATGTATATTGCCCAACATACATTCTACATGTATACTAATGTATATTGCCCGAAAAGTTCCTAAATATTTATTTCAATTTTGACTACATAATTTTGTACTTTTGTATTATTGGTTGTTGTAAAGTTTGTAATGATATTTTTTTCAATAAAGAATAAATAAACAAACAAACGAATATTAGTTCTAAAGAGTAAGTATAAATTCTAAATTACTTTTTATGTAGACCTAATTTTGCGTCCTAAAAGGACTATTTTATGGTCCTAAAATGCATTTTTAGATCCCAAATATAATTTTTTTAAATTGTAAAAAGCCATTTTAGATCTCCGAATTCCTTTTTATCCCATAAAAGGCCTATTTTTAGCTCTTAAAAGTCCGAACTCTGGTAATTAGAATAGAAATTGGTCTGAAAGTGACGGGGCTATTTGTTCAGTGTACGTCCATTACCCAAATATCCATTCAGAGAGAAAGTTATCATGGGGCTATAGAAAATTTAGTTGGACCCCCTAAACTTCATATCTTGGTAATTATATATATTTCTAATTCTATATCAACTAACGTCTCAGAACTATGACACTCGCAGTACTCTGATAGTGGACAATTTCACATTACATATATGTATATCGATCAAGCCTTTTGAAATTTCTGATTCCCTATCATAACCTAAGTTGAGTATTCAGAAACTGCTTCGTAACCTTATGACAATCTTAACTCTCAGGTTTCAAGGTAAAGTACAGTGATTCCAGTTGTTACAAGACTATGAGTTCTTTACCCAGAGGACCGTCTGACCGTCCCCCATTCCTCTGCTTGGTAGATGTACCAGCAAATGCTCAAGAAAACACCTTCCACATTATACATCATCTGGCTACAGATAAATCCTCCATAGACTCCAGAACGTAAGATTGTATAAACAAAATCCATATTCTATATCCAATAAATGAAGTTCCATTAAAAAAGGTTTCAAAACAGCATAACTCCTCTATTATGAACTACAACTAGGTCACTATATATGACACGTTAAGTGGAGGAAAGGCCAAAACCACAAAACTGGAAAATGAACTTCTCATGGAAAAGTAATCCTTGTAATTAAAATAAAATTCTGAGTATTTTCATTGTTCCATCAGTACTTTATGATGTAAAGAGAGGTTAAAGTACCTTAATCGTCCTTAATATCTAAGTATCAACAAAGTTTGGATGCTTTCAAGACAATTTCAAAATATGGCTAAGGTCCATCATCCACCAAAAGTGTCATAAAGAGCTTACTTCATTATATAGGAGTCGTGGGATGCATAGAAAACTGATGGTAAATTTTTGTCATACTACACAAAGTCACAAACTACATTCTTTTAAAAAATAATCATTATTCAGGGTAATTCATTACCAAGACTCTACTAATCAGGATGGTTAATTATAGAGGAGTTGTACTGTATTATTTTTCCAGTAAAAGAAATTCCATATTATTTTTCCATAAAGAGAAATTCCTTATTTATTTTCCATAATAGCAAGTGTTGAACATGTTCTCCGACTCTATCAGGTTCTTCAGGCTGGTTCTTCAAAGATGTTCTTTAACTTTTTCTGAAGCGGAGGAACTCCTGAAAAAATTATTCGATTCTGGAATAAGGAAGGAATCTCCTATGTTGAAATTTTAAAGTAAGGTGATACTTTTTTCAGGAATAAAATATTATGATTAAATGAGTAAAAATATTAAATTTTAAAAGTTTGCTATAACAATCTAATAAAAAAATTCCATTTACAAAAGCTCACTTTTACATTTTGAGAATCTGAGTTTTCAATTTTTTCATAATTTTATGAAAATGTTTTTGAACTTAAAATACATTCGAAAGATGTGGTTTTAAAAATATTCTGATATAATGGGGTTACGTCTCTCTTATCGGACACTTAACAAGACTCTCAGTACTCGGAAAGTGGGTGCTGAGTTACATTATAAATTATAATAAATAGTTCAACCAAAAATATCTTAAGAGCACATTGGATGATGACTTACGTTAACTCCCACTTTTCGAGTACTGTAAGTGTTCGATAATTGACTGGTTACCCTACTCAGGCAAGAAGGATTTAATCCTGGGATATTAAAGGAATATCCCAGGAATATATCATTATGGCCTGGGATATTCCCTTAATATTCCAGAAATAAATTCTTGCCTGGGATATTCCCTTAATATCCCAGGAATAAATCCTTCTTGCCTGAAATATTCCCTTAATATCCCATGAATAATTCCTTCTTGCCCAGTTAAATATTTCGACTTTTCAGAGGGGAAGGTACCAATTGCCTCGCCTGTAAAAAAAGTCACGAGGACGACACCTTCCAGTGCTATCAGCTCCATCTGCCAGAGAAGAGGCCAACTAACTGAAGTGTGATGACGTCACGAAGAGTCTTTATCCAGTCCCTGCCTGATGTGTCATATTTGAAATTATTAAGCCAGAATAGGTAATTTGACAATACATATGAATATGTTAATGATTGAAAGAGAAGGAACTTTTCTGTACGTTCGCACTTATTTTATTTTGATGTTAGATTAATATAAAATAAGACGCGGGAAACACTCATTCGATCCGAGAAGAGTCGTATCATCAGCAAATAGGATACTGGTGAAGTCAGAGCAAACATTAGTTAAATCATTAACATAAGTCAAAAATAACAGAGGTCACAAGATGGAACCCTGGGGAATACCAATATTGGACAGACTCTCCTCGGACCTACAAGCTCCGATACGAACAACACTAGAGCGATTAGAGAGGTAACTTTTAAGCCAGTTAAGGGGAAGACCGCGCACACCATAGAGAAAGAATTTGCTACATAAGATATCAATATTAACAGTGTCAAAGGCCTCTGTTAAATCAATGAAAACTCCTATATTATGCACTTTAGAATTAAAAGAATTATAAATAAAATCATACAAAAGTAATAATGCGTCAACGGTAGATCTACCTTTTTGAAAACCAAATTGTTGTGGAGAAATAACAGAGTTTTTATTAAAGTAAGATGTCAAACGATTGTACATGCATCGCATTTGAGGATGTGTTGGTCAAGGTGGGGGACTGGTGTCGAGACAACAGGCTCACACTCAATGTGTCAAAGACCTTTGCTATGCATTTTACTACTTTAATAGACCTATCTATTACTATGAATAATTGTGATATTCGATTTCATGACGCGGGTGATTTCCTCGGTGAGAGGGTTGACCATGGAATGAGGTTTGATTCGCACATTGATTCCATAGCCCAGAAAATTTCAAGAATAGTTGGTATTTTTTATAGTTTTAAAGATATCTTACCTGAACAAAATCTTGTCAACCTATATTATTCTTTTGTATATCCGTATTTGATTTATTGCAATATTGTTTGGGGTTCAACTTTTTCTTCTCACCTTGATAAACTGCTCCTCTTACAGAAAAAAATAGTACGGATTATTACACCTAGTTGCTTTTTGCAGCATTCAACTCCCTTGTTCTATAGAACCAGAATCTTAAAAATAACTGATATTCTTAAATTTTTGGTAGGACAATATATGTTTAAAGATTTAGATAGTTCATATCCTAGTTTTTCAACATCTAACAGTCTATATTTCACTCGATCAGTAGATTATATTGTACCACAATTTCAACGTCTCTCTGCCACTCAGCGCTCAATCACTGTTAAAGGTCCTCTCCAGGCTCCGGGAAAAAAATGAGTTTATAACATAATATTATAGAACTAAGGTATGCGATCCTTATTCCGCAAACCGCATACAATTCGGTTCAGTATATATTTTATTTTTGCTTTTAAAATTTTTTAATACTCTGTGAGCAACAATCGAGCGAATCTCCAACCTGACGCCGATAAAGAAGATTGCACACTCTTTGTTTTGATTTCAAATTGAGATTTTTAAACTAACAATACGTTTTTGGCCTTCTTTTGAGATATTAATTGTTTCTAAAAGTATATAATCGCTTCTATAATAAGTTTATCCAAATTTCAATCTTTAAACGAATAATAAATAGATTTATTAAACCAAATACCTAGTTGACTATCAAAACAAATGGTGTACATTCTTCTTCTTTAGACTGAAAATTAGAAATTCGGAAGTAAAGTAGGTCTTGTTGAGTTTGGATCATAAAAATCTTTAAAAGCGTATAAAATTGAAAATATGCGATCAAATTTGATGGGGTTTGCAGTAAAATGATAAGAAACATTAGCCTCGTTGATTCAAGAAATAAATAAATTTGCTTGGAGAGGACCTTTAATGGTCCTAATAACTATTTCAAGTCAGGTGTAACATATTTCATACCACACAGAGAAGCATGTTTGTTGCAAGGTGGTACAGAAAATGTACCACCTTAAAAACGCTTCCAAGTCTGGTAGTAGATATTTCATACCATCATAAGTGTTAGGTTTAATTCTCAGTGGTACAGAAACTATACTACCTTTTAATTATCAAGTCTGTGTGCTGCTCGGCAGCTCAAATTTTGCACCAGTTACAAAAATGATTAGGTATAGTCAAAAACCTTTGGGAACATAGGGCATTTATTTCCCTCAAAAGTCTGGGCCTGAAAGAGCTATTTGGAATGGCATACCGTCAGATATCCGTAAAACTAGATCACTCTCAACATTTAAATCAAACTACAAACATTATTTAATTTCCCAATATTCCTAATATACAATCTTGTTAGTGTCTGAAAGTTACTACCAATCTGTGTCACTTCTTATCTTTTATTTTGATTATTTTTGTCTTGTATTGTAACCTTAAATATAGTGTGATGTTCATTTAACTTTATGTTGCCCGAAAAGTATCCTCTAAATGGGCTTGATTTCTAATATTGTGTTGTAAATAGTTACTTTTTCAATAGCTCCCAGCCTGTCCGACTGTGAGCTATGTTGTAAGAGGACAATATTATATCAATAAAGATATTTCAATGTTTTAAATTTGAAAATGAATAGAAAACAATTTTGTTGAAATACTATTTTTCGTAGAGTTATTGTTATTGTTTTATTTTTCATGATTTGGTAGAATAATGTCCATGTAAAACCACCATGCAATATTTGTTGTTGATAATGTGCGAAGTAAATAGTTACAATCTGCCATATCTTCTTAAATGATGACAAATTAATACCATACTTCTGAGTGATATTCTAAGCTAACTACACTTTTTTTTCATGAATTGCATACTTCATAAAATTAATGAAGATATTTTGTATAGTTAACAAAATATTCAACATTTTTCCTTTTATTTTTTCCTCATACTAAAATAAAAAAATTATATTGTTGTACAAGGTTGATGTAGTGCAAGGTTGATGTAGTACAAGGTTGATGTAGTGCAAGGTTGGTGTAGTACAAGGTTGATGTAGTGCAAGGTTGATGTAGTACAAGGTTGATGTAGTACAAGGTTGATGTAGTACAAGGTTGATATAGTGCAAGGTTGGTGTAGTACAAGGTTGATGTAGTGCAAGGTTGATGTAGTACAAGGTTGATGTAGTACAAGGTTGACGTTGTTCTTCTCTTGATATTGTGAAATATATGTATATAATTGTTACATTTCGAGACGATTTTCTCTGCTACGTGTTTGATAATTTGGCTTAGAATACCTTGATTTTAGCCACGTTTTTATCCATTTTTATTCACGTTTATCTGAAAAACCCATTTCTCCATCATACCAATGAAAACAATTATTTTTTTTTCTTTCCGGTTAGAGAATGACCTCTAGATCAGTATCTATTGCCAGGGAAAATATTGTCCATAATATCAACATGGTATTCAGTTAAGCGAAATATATTCTTATGAGCGGTCGTTCCTGAAGTTATTTCTTGATGATAACTGTAAAGAAAACCAAACAGATCCATGGTCCAGTGCCATGGCAAACAAGTCAACATATCAAATTAAACTGAAAATAAAGCAAAGTGTGGTCTTGTAGGGCGGTCTCCAGGACACTTCAAAATATTGAAGTACGCACTTCAGTTTTCGCCAGATTTAGCATACCAAACCGTAGTGTGGAGGTGGGCACTATGGAGTATAGTGTGGAGGTGGGCACTATGGAGAATAGTGTAGTGGTGGGCACCATGGAGAATAGTGTTGTGGTGGGCACAATGGAGAAGAGTGTTGTGGTGGGCACTATGGAGAATAGTGTTGTGGTGGGCACCATGGAGAATAGTATTGTGGTGGGCACAATGGAGAAGAGTGTTGTGGTGGGCACAATGGAGAATAGTGTTGTGGTGGGCACTATGGAGAATAGTGTTGTGGTGGGCACAATGGAGAAGAGTGTTGTTGTGGGCACTATGGAGAATAGTGTTGTGGTGGGCACTATGGAGAATAGTGTTGTGGTGGGCACAATGGAGAAGAGTGTTGTTGTGGGCACTATGGAGAATAGTGTTGTGGTGGGCACTATGGAGAATAGTGTTGTGGTGGGCACAATGGAGAATAGTGTTGTTGTGGGCATTATGGAGAATAGTGTTGTGGTGGGCACTATGGAGAATAGTGTTGTGGTGGGCACTATGGAGAATAGTGTTGTGGTGGGCACAATGGAGAATAGTGTTGTTGTGGGCACTATGGAGAATAGTGTTGTGGTGGGCACTATGGAGAATAGTGTGGAGGTGGGCACTTCAAGATAAAATCTCGCGTCGTACTATGGTTTGTAGTGTGTAGTGCTACTTTAAAGTGCTAGTGCCCGATTTAACATACGGTCCATTTAAGTGTACTGGAACTACTACGCTATACAAGGACTATCAATAATTTAATGAAGGTCTGCTTCTTCTTTAAAAAATTGCATCCTAGGCTAAAATTTCTCAAAATTCGCCAAAAAGTGTAGTAGCACTAGAAAGTCTTTTTACATACGAAACTGCAGTGCGATACTACTCCGTGTAGTGCTACTTTGAAGTGCTTAGTGTGTAGTACCAATTTAGCATACGAGAGAGACACTTTGAAGTGCGCAGTGCTACTTCATAGTGCTAGTGCCCTATTTAACATACGGCCCAAAGGTAGGATAAATTTTAAAACTTTCATTTCAGTCACTCCTTAAAAATGTTTTTTACTATTTTAACCACAGAAAACTATTTTAACTTTATATATACCGATCACTACGGTAATTATTCTTAAAAATCTTTCAATTATGATAGACTGAATTATTTTAATTGCATAATTACTCGAAATGACTATTTTTTCATTGTTTGTTGGTTGATTTGTTGGCTGCAAGAAAAATGTCACGCTTCAACATTTAAGATACGATGTAATTACATGATTTAAAAATTGATTCGAAAATCCGAATAAAAACGAAAATCCGCTAAAACCGAAACTGGAACAAATGAAAATTCAGATTAACTGAAAAAATTGAAATTCAAGAAAAGCGAAAATGCGGAAAACAGAAAGAGAAACCAAATATCCGGTAAAATCGAAAAAGGGAACATTCGGAAAACTGGAAATAAAAAAATCGAGAAAGTAAAAAAAATCTGAGTCACCAAAAAAAATGCGGAATTACAAAAATATCCAGGATTACAGAAAAATAAGGATTACGAAAAAATCGGAGATAAAAAAACGCGGAAAATGTTAGGTACTTACAAAATCTCGAAAATGTTATTTAAAACACCGGATAATTTTATTCCAAGATTACATGGGTATTAAAAAGGGGAATTAACCCTAGTAACCTAGCCCTTAAAAGTTTGCTCACTAACCTAGGGACAGGTCCAGGCGCACCAGTCCTCATTAAAACTGTTATAAAATCTCAACAAATTGACTTTTCGATATTTAGTCTTTATAAAAACCTTCATCTGATATTTACACATCCATTGGTATACACAAAAGAATAGTTATTCTTTTAAAATAAAATTAACAAGCAAAGATGAAAAATAAATATTTCTTAGATTTTCTAACTATTTGCTCAAAAGCCATTTTCATCACCAATCAATAAAATCCTTATAAAATTCACAAAAATGAATAAAACTTGATGAAAATTTAACTGTTGATGGAGAAGGATTCACCAATGAAAAAGATGCCAGAAAAAAACATGTACCGTTAATAGTTTTTAAAATATACTGACTTAAAGTTATATTTCAGGTTTTTTGAGTCACTCTGTATATTTGAATAAATGCTCATAATATGAGTATCTTGCCTTTTATCACATTCTTTTTTGTCTAATCATATGTAATTATGTTGAAAAGTAAAAGTCAGGAAAGTACAGCTTCCAAATCAGTTTGAAAATAAAATTATTAATATTTTTTCGGGAGGACTGATGCGCATGAACCAGTCCCTAGGTTACTAGGGTTAAGACAATCCGGGATTTAAAAAAAACGGTATTACTATAAACTCCACGATTTCAAAAAGAAAATCGGAGATAAAAAAATGCAGAAAAGTGTAATGTACAAAAAAGTTATCTTGATAAACGAAATCAAAATCACCAACAAATAATAAATCTGGAAAAAATATCTAAAAGTATATTTTTAAAAATCCAGTAATATTTAAAAAATCTGGATAACTTTAAAATAAACAAGAATTAGTAGTGCGTCCATTTTTGATAGGTAACTCACTATTATTAACATAAGTGTGATTATACTGATTTTTCGTTATATTTTAGGAAAAACAATGAAAAAAAATTCATTAACACTGATAATATATTTCTTATCTGTATAATTTTCAAATAATATGCCTGCCAGGAAAGCTTTTCCAATTAGATTTGAAGGTATCAGATATGAATTCAAAATCTAGGAAGGTTTAATCCTCTTATGAAGAATACCAAATTGTATATATTGAAGAATCACAATTTTATTTTCATACAACAATGTAGTATGAAATTTGAATTGTCTATATCTCATTTCTTCCTGTTTTGTTTCATGTAGAGTTTGTACTCTTCCACGGATTGCATCAGAGGTTTCTTGTGCATGTCCGGCAGACTCAAAATGATGAGAGACCCCACTAACGCCATGGCGGCGTAAACAAAGTAAGCGACCCACTTCAAATCCTCAGGCTGAAATATTTAATGGCAAAATGTTTGTGAAAGCAGAGTCTATGTATTCTTATCCAATCAAAACTGTCAAAATCAAATATTCACCAAAATAAGGTGGAAAACGGGTTGAAGACCATGTCCAACTGACAGCATGAAGAACACAACGGCCGAACCAATTGATCGAACAGACGTGGGGTACAACTCGATACAGCAGGTATGGCTAGTCTGAATGTTGATAAATTATCACTTCACTCTTTATATGATAATAGCTTTCTCTATGGAGTGTTATTTGTCATACGCATTTTTTTAGTGGCAAAAAAAATCTTTATTAAAAAATTCTGTATAAAAATTGAAATAATTGTCAAGGGCTCTTACCGCACAAACTGTAGTAATCATGAAATACACTAGGCACGATTGTGATATCTCAGTGGTATCTATGATGAAGGAGATGGAGAATTGTAATATAATACATGTTTAGATCATAGATACAATAATATATTTTCTAGATTCGGAAAAATAGGGGGAGGTACAGAACTGATTAGTCTGTTATCCGCAGCTCTTGTTTAAAATATCTGCTCATAAATAATTGATCCATAAAGAATATGATTTACATTACAATATTTTCTACCAAAATTATTTTAAAAGAGCACTTTACTAGATATATCATAATTATAGGTCTTCATAGTATTCAATAGAGATGAAGCTGGTGATGAAGATGAAGTTACACCCATTTAAGAATTATCTTTTATTTTCCCACATCATTTTTCTCACCACTGACTATTCCTAGACTCGCAAGAATTCCATGGACTGTCTCCAGCACAGCTATCAAAGCAAATCCTCCAACCACGTAATTCCTCTTCCCAATTTTCTTTGTGAGTAGAACTATGAAACCAGAAGGTAACTCTGCTAAGCCGATCATACCCAGAAAAAGAAACTGTGACCTAAAATATACCAATTGCAACCATATTGAATACCAATATCAGGAAATTGAATATTCTAAGACATTTATTGATGTTCCGTGACATACATTTGATATGTTGTCAGAACATTGTGTAATTGACCAATTGTATTGCAATTATTGGTCTGTACACTGAAAAAATAAGAGTCATATTGACTTGAAATCTGAGTTTTCAGTTTGTCCCAAAACCGGCTCAAAAATGTGAGTCAATTTGACTCATCCTAATATTTTACTTTAAAACAAAAGCAATATTGACCCTTAATTCATAGTCAGATTGACTCAGGAAGAGTCAATCAAAAAAAGATTCAAATATTGGAGTTCTACCAGCCTTGACTCAATCGATGAGTCAGGTTGACTCGTTACTTTTTCTCAGTGTATGAGGGTCTTATTAATGAGAGTGTGGTTGGCTTTTGGTTCATGTATTATTGTTTGCTTCTGAAATGTGTGGTACCTATGTCGTTTTCTATGTCTGTGATAAGTCTGAGTGATTGATGTCTTTGTGTACAGTATGTTAAGTGTTCTTCGTCGTTGTATTAATGTTCTTTTTACAGTTTCTGTTTGATTTCGTAGTTTTGTTTATTCATGTCTTACCTGATGTACGATCCACGCTTAAATAAAATTTCTCTAGGAATATGTTTTAGACTTGTAAAAAAACTAAGGTTGTATTATCACAGTTAGGGGACCATCCCCCTAAACAAAGTTTATTAATTAATTGAAATAATTTTCAATTTTCATCGTTGATCTAACTATGAAAGATGGTGTTTTTTCTATTTATGGAATTTTTAAATTTTGCTCCTTTCACATCCCCCCCCCCCAATAATAATAAATAAAAGGGACTATTAAGGAGGAAAATGTCTCTCCTCCTTCTACATTTTTTAGGTAGAGACATGCGGTTTGTTTCATCTTGTTCAGAATTTAGTTGCCAGCAAATAATCAGAATTTTTTCGGAATGATTATTCGTCTTGGAAAATTAAAAAAATCTAAATATTATTTAAAGTGTTCATATATTTCCGTGTACTTTTTAATTTAACATATTGAGAAATTTGCAAAAACCGTCTGTAATTTTGTGGGCAACTTAATTCTGTAGCAATAAATAAACTCCATATATTTAGTTTGAAAACTTGGAGTTGATAAGTACAAAATCTTCTTTTCAGTAGAGCCAATTTTCTGATTTTTTTGGGGAAATTAAAATAAAAAACATTTCTAGATTGTTTTTGTGACCGGTCACAAGAGCGTTTTTGAACAGTGTTTTTAACAGCGTTTTTGACTCTGAGAAAATTATTTTTAAACCCATTTCATACGTATCCATGTTATACGCGACGCTTGCTTTTGGAGCGTTGAAAACGCTGCAAAAACGTTCGTGTGACATCACCATTAAGCTCTAATATTTCAACTCTTTATGCGGGAGACTATAAGGAGTCATTTTATGGAAAAAAAAATCTTCAGAATTTAATGAAAAGAATTTATCCAAGTATTCGCTTCGTAATTAATTATAGAAGAAATGTTCAGAATTTACTGCCCGCCTTTCTAACGTATTTATTAGAAGAGCAAGGAAGGCTTACAAACTATCTCTCGTATACTTTGTCACATACTTAATGTTAATTAGATATTTAAGTACCTAATTTTTTTAGGGTAATGGTATTTAGGCAACGGTGTAGGTAGTCATTTATGATATATAGACAGGCCCCGCTTTAATTACCAAATTACGACTCAGTTTCATTACCAAATGTTAATGAAACCCGGGAAAATGGCTACTTTCCTCGATATAATTACCATTTGGTAAGAAAGACTATGTAATTGTTACTCCTAAATTAAACATTTCATTTTCTATGAGTTGTAATGGAAGAAAATTATTCCTAGATTTTGACTAAGCATATTAAATAGTGTTACACGATTGTTGAATTAGCTGACTCTCTGTGATAAAAGTTCATATAGTGAATTGAAAGTTTTAAATTTCAACCATAGCTTACAGGTGAGTAATTAGTTTGATACTTTGATTTATATATTTGTGTTACATTGAACAAACTGTAATTTTATGTTATGTGAAAAAGTTCAAAGATGTTGGTTGGTTCTACATTTTTAAAATGAAGAAAAAGATTATTATAATTATTAGTTAACTTCTAATCTAATTTGAAACATTTAAAAGTATCAATATTTAATTTTTATATATCATATATCATTCTAACTATTTGGTTGATAATTTCATTTATTATATAGACATGTATCCTGTTTGTATTATGTATAGTCACTGTTAGAATTCTTTGTTATGAAAACTAATTTCTGAAAAAAATATTCCTAATAACCTCATCTGATTGTGGTTAACGTGAACTAATCACCACAAAACAATATCTCCGTTTTCAATGTTTACGAATGGTAATAACATCGAGACATGTATCACAATTATTAACACTTTTATAAGAGCAGAACGTAGTAAAAGTGGGGCCTGCTTGTATCTACCATCTATTGTTTTGAACTTTATCAGAAGTAGATTTTCATTTTCTTCACTTAGAAAGTCGGAGCTTAATATAGAACAAGAGGTTATTTTATGAATTTAATTATATTGAAATAATTAAACAACAAACAAAATCTACACTGTAAGGATTCGCTGTTGTTTATCTAATTGAACTTGCAAAATTGATTTAAGAAAAATTCAACGATATTGAAACCATCAATTTTCTATGATTGCAAATAAAATAAACAAAAATGACTAAATTTGTTGAAATTATCAATATGGATATAGAACTCACGTTGTAAATTTGGATTCCATCGGTACGCTTATGTAGATAAATCCCGTAAAAAAGCTCTCCAATGCAGATACAATGAGAAGAATAACCATAGGTTTGGATGATATCAAACACATCATTTTCTCCCTAACTGTAAGCTCTGATGAAAGATCTTTGTTCTTCAAATAATGCTGCTCCTGAAATGGAAATTTAGAAGACTCTTAAATCTATGGTAAATTAATTGGATTCTTAAATTAGATTAATTTGCACTTTTCATACCAGATTATCATGTATGTTTTCTGATAGTTGGTGAGAAGTTCTATTCAATCTCGCAGCTTTTCGTAAGACTTTTACAGATTTAGAGATCCTTCCTCTCTGCGCTAACCATCTTGGAGATTCACTTAGAAACCTGTGACAGTTGAATTTTCTAATCATTGTATGGTGCGGGTAATTATAATTTACTCCTAAAGTTTGAGGTAGAACTCATACCAGGGATTGGCGATAATAACCATCAGGAAAAGTGGAATGCAACTGAGTAGGTGAATAGTTCTCCAATCTCTGTGCAGATATCCAATGAGTCCCAGAATACTTGTCTGCAGTGCAAACGGAGACACCAAAGTGATGACAAAATACTCTCTGTACTTTATAGGACTGCTTTCGATTCCTGTTAGAAATTTATATGTGTTATTATTGGTGTTTATAACAGAATATGAAAATTGTCATTACTCAATAGACTGACCGAGAGTATAGCAGGTGATATATACGCAATTGACGGTGATACCCAGAAGAAATCTGAAGAAAATCAAAACGCTGAAACTTGGAATGAAGACCACGATTATCATGATGAAAAACGACAGGAGAATGTTTCCATAAACTACTGGCTGACGACCATATCTGTAAATATAAATACAAGATAATAATCAGTTAAAATCTGATACTTAATTTTACCATATAAATCGTAGAATAAGAAAACCTATCAGCGATGATTCCTGCAAATAAGCCTCCAACTAAAGCACCGAACGAGAACATCACTTGGTAGATTGTTTGGAGACTTTTTCTGTCACAAACCAAGTTAAACTGAAAAAGAAATAGATATTTTTGTGTAAACTACATATATCGAGGGAAGTCTTATCATTAATATGACTCCAAATTTTTAATTATAATTGATTTCTAACAACAATTGAATTAGGAATATATATTATTTTAATTTTTATACCTCTGCCGTAAGTGTTGAAGTAAAGACCGACGTGTCATAGTGGAATTCATGACATGGAACCTTTATTGAACTTGATTGTGATGAGTTGATGGCAAAGCATTGACTCCTGAAAGTGGAAATTAATATAATTCACATTTTTTTAAATCTTATTTTAACCGTCAGAGGATTTTAGATATCGACATAATATTCATAAAATAAGAATTTAAAAAAAATTCCACCCCAGTCTCTATCAAAGTTCCACAGAAATATTTCTCATGATTTAATAAAGCGAGTAATATACAGTGACATATTCTATACAGTAAGTATAATACATTGACGTTTTCTTGTTTTCTCACCTGTCCATGATGAGGTCAGAGCTGTTTAACTTTTCATCGACACAGGTGAAGTTTACAATTGGAGCTGTGAGTTCTGAACTTACGAGAGCAGAAGACAGGAAAGCGATATCTGAATGAAGGAGTATTGTACGAACTGAAGTTCTCTGAATTAACTTCACCTAATGAGTTTATGGTTAATTAGTACTGTATCTTGAATATCGAAAACTTACGTAGGGAACACAGCAAAAAGTAATTGAAGGTCCACACACCGAAACCAACAGACGAGAATGTGTCTTCTTGTATGGTTGATTCATGAGTTTCATTCTTTATCTTTGTGTCGATCGAAAGAGAAGCTTTGGAATCTTGGGAAGAATTATGCATAGAGCCATAGGCCTGGCCCTCGTTCGAAGAATTTGTTAGTTTGTTATCATTGTTCATAATTTCGGTTTAGTTGCTGAGCAAACTTCTAAATATAATATTCATTCGATTAGTGATAAATATTCTATTAATCATATCAATCTACAAGAAACGACATCCCAGCTAACCATATCCTCTCTGTCCCGCGTGGGACAGAGGGGGACATCCCTCGCTAGCGAGGGACAGAGAGGGACGGGGGATTTCAGACGTCTCCAGACGTCTGAAATCCCACGTCTTTCCAACGTCTGAAATCCCACTCACGTCCCACGTCTTACACAAGCGGGATGTCCCTCGTCTGTCCCACGTCTTAAATTCCACTCACATCCCACGTCTTTCCCACGCGGGATGTCCCTCTCTGTCCCACGCGGGATATCCCTCTCTGTCCCACGTCTGTCCCACGTGGGATGTCCGTCTCTGTCCCACGCGGGATGTCCCTCTCTGTCCCACGTCTGTCCCACGCGGGATGTCCCTCTCTGTCCCTCGTCTGTTTTACGCGGGGTGTCCCTCTCTGTCCCACGTCTGTCCCACGCGGGATGTCCCTCTCTGTCCCACGCGGGATGTCCCTCTCTGTCCCACGTCTGTCCCACGTGGGATGTCCCTCTCTGTCCCACGCGGGATATCCCTCTCTGTCCCACGTCTGTCCCACGCGGGATGTCCCTCTCTGTCCCTCGTCTGTTTTACGCGGGAAAAAGTTATACCAAAAAGGTATATCTATCTCAAGCTTTATTTACGTATCATAACTAGGTAGGTATTCATAAACAGATGTAGGTATCTACTATCTAGGTAGGCATTGATGAATAATACTAGGTAGTAGGTAAGTAGGTACGGATTGATGAACACTACCTAGTAGGTATACTAGGTAGGTAGGTATCTAGGTAGGTATTGTCAAACAGTTATAGGTAACTAGATAAGCATTGATAAACACTAGTAGATAACTAGGTAGGCATTGACAAACAGTTGTAGGTAACAAGGTACGGATTGATGAATACTAGTAGGTAACTAGGACCTAGATTGGTATTTATATACAGTTGTAGGCCACTAGGTATAGGCAATGTTAAACACAAGAAGGTAACTAATTAGGTATTGATAACCAGATGTAGGCAACTAGGTAGGCATTGATAAACACCAGTAGGTAATTAGGTAGGTATTGACAAACAGTAATGTAGGTAACTAAGTAGGTGCTGATAAATACTACGTAATAGGTAAGTAGTGATAACCACCGCAGTAGGTACAGATTGGTGGTTATCACTTGTAGGTTACTAGGTAGTTATAAATAAACTCTAGAAAGTAACTAGATATGTATAAGGTAGTGATACCACCAGAAGGTAACTATAGGTAATATTAATTAACAGTTATAGGTAATTAGGTTGTTAATAACATTAATTAACATTATCAATACAAATATTAATAAATAACTTTATACACATTCTTATCATTTACATTAATAAATAAAAGATACCAAAATGTAGAATATTAAATTATATTTATTTAAAATAATTTTAAGAAGCATGCAATTTATCAAGTTGCATAAAGATCATTTCAATAATACTTCTACCATGTACAGGATGGCTGAGTGGTAGCGACGCAGGCTTCAATAGTACATCACACTAGAGTCCTGAGTTCGATTCCCGAGATGACCACTACAATTCTTTCTCCATTTCTTCCCATTTAATTTGTATATAACAATATATTACTCTGTCGCACGTCTTGCAGAGGGGGACATCCACACTCTGTCCCACGTCTTGCAGAGGGGGATATTCCCACTCTGTCCCACGTATTGAATACTCACTCAGTCCCACGTGGGTCCCACGTCTTATTTCCCTCTTCCCTCTATATCGAGGGACATCCGCACTCCGTCCCTCGTGGGTCCCACGTCTTGAATCCCTCTATAGCGAGGGACATCCACACTCTGTCCCACGTGGGTCCCACGTCTTGAAAACGGAGTGGGGTAAGACGTGGGACAGGTGGATGTCCCCCTCTGTCAGAGGGGGACAAGACGTGGGATCAGACGTCTTGCAGAGGGGGACCCCTGTGCAAATAAAGAGGGTTAGACGTCTGCAAGACGTCTGATGTCCCCCGCCCCACGTCTTGCCCCACGTCTTAAATCCCTCTATAGCGAGGGGTATCAGACGTCTTAAGACGTGGGACAAACAGCTTTTGGTTAGCTGGGATATTGATGGTGGACTCCATGCACTTCTTTAGTTCAAAGTTAAGCTTAGTAGTAAGAAATACATATTCGGTAGTTGGATTCTTAATATGAATCCATTGTCTTGGAATCAACTTTGATATTGTTTTGAATTTATCGGATCTATTTAGCCTATTGGACATTCACACATTTTTTTTGCTTCAAATTCAGAGGGTAGGAGCCAGATAAGAAATAATCTTTAATAACATAGTGTAATAAAACCATTGAACCAAATTTGAAATGGTTTGCAGTTTTATAATCAGTAACCTTAGTTCCAATTAATAGAGAGAAAAGAAATTAAAGTGGATGGGTTAAACACATTGTATTAGATAAATTTTATTATATCATTGGGAGAAATGAAATTAAGATAACAAATCAATTATACTTGAATGACTCGTCTGCAATCTGTGTATCCACTATTACCCGGAGTACTGGATAATTCATATTTCAATGTAGAGTACGCGAACACTCAAATGTTTTCTCTCTAAGAACTGAAGCAAGAATGAGTGCGCATACAAAATATTCCTGCTTCTTTAGACGAGTCCTCTGAAAAACGTGAACGCGCACTTCGCTAAAGTGTTCGCGTACAATTTGTTAGTGTACGCATATGCGGTTACACCGAAACATACATTGTACAGCACAATGCCACACACTGGTGGAATTTCTCCTTTACATTACATATATTACACAGCACAGTTTGTGTTACAGTACATATTATACAGCACAGTTTGTGTTACAGTACATATTGCACAGCACAGTTTGTGTTACAGTACATATTACACAGCACAGTTTGTGTTACAGTACATATTATACAGCACAGTTTGTGTTACAGTACATATATTACACAGCACAGTTTGTGTTACAGTACATATTATACAGCACAGTTTATGTTACAGTACATATTATACAGCACAGTTTATGTTACAGTACATATTGCACAGCACAGTTTATGTTACAGTACATATTGCACAGCATATTTTGTTAATATCTTCTACGTCTTTTTCACAGCACATATGTGCAAAGAGAAAATTATTAAACTGATCTGAAAATGTGAGATATGCTCTCTATGTATTTTGTTTACCTTTGGTAAATATAATAAATTTCCTAGACAATTATCTCCCAATCTGATGGAAAATAACTATAATTGCTTGTTATAATTAAGAATTATTTTTAATAAATCAATATGGACATTCTATGAATTTTCTTAAAAGAACGATTTTCTATTTTCTTCTGATAGGAGAAAACATTCAGGAATTGTAAATTTTCTCCTGTGTAATTTATTTAAGTTTTCTCTAGGTTTCGAAATATAATTTTTTATCGTGAACAGCTGTTCAATTGACAGTTGATGTTAACTTAATAAATGAAACAAACAAAGTGGAGGAGCTGAAATGTTGAAAATCCATTCTAATATTTTTAATCAAGTTAGATATACTATAATAAATACATAGTATGAAAAAGAATATGAAAATCATGAAAGAATGAAAATCAATTTTGATATATAAAACACATAAAGTATATCGATAATGGTTACACATTTAATTTTTAAACAAAAATATTTATCATTGTAATTGTACCTACTGTACTAATATCGGTATCTTGATGGCATGACCAATTGCAGGGATTTGATCTCCGTTTTGGAGTAATCTATATTAAATTTGTAATTCAATTACCATATTCAATTTGAATATATGTGTGACAAAAATATGATATTGATGTGTATTCAATCCGCAGATGGTGGTGGTCACGTTCGCCAACCAATCTATGGTGTACCTAAAGAACAAGAAATGTGAAGATGACTGATGCCCCTTCAAATATTAAAGGTATGCACCGTCAGATAACTTAAATTTTCACTTTCTATTAAATTAGTTACGCAAGAGTAAAAGGCTATAAACTACACATTGTACGTTAATAATTTTATCTCTTTTCGTGATAGGCTGCAATAAAAAGTCAGTCTGCCCGCAGTGTGAAACTTCTATAACGAAAAATCTGAAATTATGAGCTAAGCTGAATTTAAGAAGTGTTTTTTAGGAACTTTTGATAATTATATCTTGTTTTATAACAAGGAAGAGCACTTCTCCAGATGGTTGGTTGGTTGGTTATTGTCAGGTAAGAAGCGAGTAAACAAAACCACAGTAGACTTAGCCAGTGAAGAAAAAGAAGAAGAACCCTTCGATAACGACATCGAACAGTCTAGAAGAACAATTTGGTGTGACGGACAGACAGACAGACACAAACTATTCATTGAACTGATATCAGAGTAATTTGATGTGACGGGTAGACAGACACAAACCATTCATTGAACTGATATCAGAGTAATTTGATGTGACGGACAGACAGACACAAACCATTCATTGAACTGATATCAGAGTAATTTGATGTGACGGACAGACAGACACAAACCATTCATTGAACTGATATCAGAATAATTTGATGTGACGGACAGACAGACACAAACTATTCATTGAACTGATATCAGAGTAATTTGATGTGATGGACAGACAGACACAAACTATTCATTGAACTGATATCAGAGTAATTTGATGTGACGGACAGACAGACAAAACCATTCATTGAACTGATATCAGAATAATTTGATGTGACGGACAGACAGACACAAACTATTCATTGAACTGATATCAGAATAATTTGATGTGACAGACAGACAGACACAAACTATTCATTGAACTGATATCAGAGTAATTTGATGTGACGGACAGACAGACAAAAACCATTCATTGAACTGATATCAGAATAATTTGATGTGACGGACAGACAGACACAAACTATTCATTGAACTGATATCAGAATAATTTAATGTGACGGACAGACAGACACAAACTATTCATTGAACTGATATCAGAGTAATTTGATGTGACGGACAGACAGACACAAACTATTCATTGAACTGATATCAGAGTAATTTGATGTGACGGACAGACAGACACAAACTATTCATTGAACTGATATCAGAGTAATTTGATGTGACAGACAGACAGACACAAACCATTCAATGAACTTTTTTTTTTTTTTTTTTTAAAAAAGGCCCCCTGCCAGAAGAAGCAAACCTTCTTTAAATAATTAAAAAAAAAGCTATTATCTTTATTAAGACAATGAACATTAAAAAATGAAAGATAAGCTTCTCTGCTCTACGACCATGGCTCCGACCATCGCCAATGGTAGTGGCCTCCAACCGACTGTGAGGTGCCTATAGCAGGTCACAGGGCAACACCCAAACTGCGGTCATCATACTTCTCCTTGACTGACGTCAGGATACTGAAAGCATTGCCCCTCTGAACTGCCAAACCAACTCTCTGCTCTAACCAAAAGGTCTCTCTCACATCATCAGTGACGTCGGTAATGCGACGGCCGATTTCAGTAAGGAGTGCGCCTGTCGTTTCACCATAGCTACCTGCCGTTTCCACCGCTATGGGTTCGAACCGATATCGAATGCCAAGAGCCGCATATTTGCGTCGCTTCCTCCCCTCCGCCTCCTTGGCTGCGCTACCAGGTGACAATGCCGAGTCGATCAAGTGAGACGCCGCGTAAGTGTCTACACATGTTGCATCCCAACAAAGACACCTCCCATCTGTAAAAGGGAAGACTGAGATACCATCAGGCCGCTTACCATCACCCCTATCAACCCCCAGAGGCTCAAGCACTGAAGGGATACCAGCCGAAATCAAAGCTCTCCTAATACATCATTCAGGGCTGTATGTCTCGGATGGCGTCCAGCACTGTAGCGACATGATAGACCGTGAAGTCCCCTTGAATCCACCCTCTGGCCGCATCGGCACACGTGTGGCTCACAGATGTCCGCACCAACACGTAGCGCAATCGCAACCCGAAAAGACTCTCCGTCGAGTAGCGTTCCAAGTGTAGGAACTGGAAGCGCATGTAACCAAAGTCCGCTCTCTCTACATGCAGATGCCAGCAGACGTGCCCTAGACAATTGATCAGCCTCCTCGAGCAGTCTGGCTACAGTGGCTACCGACTTAGGGTCATCCCATGACCTCTGCCGACTCTCATTAGCTCCCTCAGCTAAGGCTAAACCCTCACTTTGCCATTTCTCCACTGCTGCTCCAAGCTCTCGGTCATCCCCAATCTGTGTTCTGCACAGAATGGATCTAACCAAATCCTCGGTAGCATGAAGGGAAGATATGAATGCGGGTAGCGCAATGTCCTTAGACATCCTGATTCCTAACCCCCCAAACCGTACGGACAACGATGCCTGCACAAGTGAGTCTCCCTCAAACTTAACGTTGGTAACCATCGAAAGGGCTGATACAATGACCCTGTCGAACTGTGAAAGATCCTCACTATTCCTGTAAGCTGGTGAAGCACGTAGGATATATTGGAGCTTAGGCAAAGCAAAACAGTTCTTGAGAAAAGCAAAAGCTTGATGGTTCTCAATCAGTTTCAACCTTGACGAAAGCCTCTCCAAATCCTCCCTCTTCTCAGCAACAGCTGCTGGTATGCCCCTCTCCATGAGTGGTGCTCCCAGCAAGCTTAAATCTTCCACTGGAACGACCCTCAATCCTGGCATCAACCCCTCAAATAGATTCCTCGTAATTATTGATTCTTCCTCAGAATGATTCAGCAAAATCAGTTCACACTTCTCTCGGTTGATATCCAGTCCCACTTCAGCAAGGTCACTGATTAGACGCTGCAAACAAGTGAACACCTTTTCAGGTGAATCTCCGATTGTCCCGTCATCGAGATACCAGACATTCAACTCAGTGTCCACCCTTCGCGTTATCTCATCAATTCCCAAAGAGAAGAGAGCTGGACCGAAAGGGTCGCCCTGCTGTAAACCCGTAGCGGATACGAGGTTCGTTCCCCCATAAAAAAGTGTTGTTGGACCAGAATAAGCCTGCCAAATCAGTCTATAAAGCCCCTGAGTCCTTTGTTTAGCCGCATTCAGGAACACATCTCGTCGTAGGCTATTGAAAGCATTGGCCATGTCAATCTTGAAAATAACCTTTTTACCTTCCAACCCAAGATATCTGCGAGTGGCATGAGCTGCCGCTTCGCAGCCACCTCGAGTTGAAACCCCTAACTGTATAGGGCGCAAGGATTCTCCAAGACTAGCTATCATGGGACGTGACCCTACTTTCACAGCCAAACGTCTCAAAGTGTTCCCTACAGCAATAGGACGCACGCCTCCGTCCTTTTTCCCCAAAGCAGTCAAAGTGGCTCCATAGAATATAGGTCTAGCAAATTCTGGAACATCCCCCTTCAAAATAAGGTTAACGAACATCGTTAGGGTGGTTAGTAACCTGGCGCCTGCCTCAGAAGCTTTACGGGAGACAAGAGACTGCAGGTGACACGGACGTAACCCATCGGGACCCCCCGCTGAGCCTTTCCTGAACGAAGACAAGGCCTTTCTGACGTCTTCCTCACTGGCAACGTGCGGCTGGCAGTCATCCCCTGGCCCTGCAGGCAACAAGAGGTCCTCAGGAGCAGGAGGGTGTTTCCGTTGGAGAGCCGTTAAAGTTTCGTCATTTTCAGGCGAAATCTCCGACGACGAAGCCAACAGACGCACTGCTCCGGTAATGTCTCCTTCAGACAACTTATCCGACACACGCTTCCCCAGTTGAACATCCGATGATATCTGAATAATTTAATGTGACGGACAGACAGACACAAACTATTCATTGAACTGATATCAGAATAATTTGATGTGACGGACAGACAGACACAAACTATTCATTGAACTGATATCAGAATAATTTGATGTGACGGACAGACAGACACAAACCATTCATTGAACTGATATCAGAATAATTTGATGTGACGGACAGACAGACACAAACTATTCATTGAACTGATATCAGAGTAATTCGAGGTGACGGACGGACAGACACAAACTATTCATTGAACTGATTGATATCAGAGTAATTTGGTGTGACGGACAGACAGACACAAACTATTCATTGAACTGATATCAGAGTAATTTGATGTGACGGACAGACAGACACAAACTATTCATTGAACTGATATCAGAGTAATTTGATGTGACGGACAGACAGACACAAACTATTCATTGAACTGATATCAGAGTAATTTGGTGTGACGGACAGACAGACACAAACTATTCATTGAACTGATATCAGAGTTATTTGATATGACGGACAGACAGACACAAACTATTTATTGAACTGATATCAGAATAATCTGGTGTGACGGACAGACAGACACAATCCATTTGTTGAACTTATATCAGAATAATCTGGTGTGACGGACAGACAGATATAAACAATAAATGGTCGATATTGTGGAACTGTTCAATAATTCGTAACTTACCCTATTTATTTCGATGATAAATTAATCATTATTTAATTTACCTCAAAATATTACAGCTTGCCAAAAACATTTTAAAAATTCATCTCATTCTGAAGAAGCGGACACCAAATAATTAAATAAACACAAGAGGGAAACTATCAGAACAATTTATTGTGAGCTAAAAATAGAATTGATCAAGAAAATGTTCCAAATATAATTCCAAAATACTGCCCGTATCAAGAATACACCACAAAATCTATATAAGGCAACAAGGAGTTGGTTTTCACCCTCTCCAATTTCGGAGCTATCCATTTTTCAGAAGCAGACCTGCGCCAGTTTGGAAAAAGATTTTATGATCACAAGACAATGGGAAGTTGCATCGGAAGACCCGCAAAAAGGAAGAGGAGACAGGCAGTGGAACGAAAATTTGCTGAGGAAGAGATAGAGATGGAACAAGCAGAAATGTGGGAGATGGAGGTTGAGGTGGAGCAACGAGAAGCTGAGAAAAGAGGTGAAGAAAGGGAAGAATGGCAAGATCGATTGGAAGAAAGGAAAAGAGTTGATATGAAGAGTTAGAGCACCACACAAGTCACAGGAGTAAGAAGATGGAGAGTAAAGGACTCTTTGGGACTCCATCCGATGATTCTCATCTGCTAAATTTTCTTCTTCCATCCTCCTCTTGCTCAGTCCAATCGAGTCCTTCACTCCCCATCTTCTTACTCCTGTGAC
>CANNZV010004524.1:0-39682 GCA_947561585.1 Caprella mutica
CCCCCATTGCACCCCCAATGCCTGCATCGCTGACCATCAATAGAAATAAAGAAATTGGAGATGACGGTTGTTGTGAATACCTTAACTGAAATAATCCGAGTAAATTGAAGAAAAAGGAATGTATAATTAACATTATGAAATTTAGTAAGAAAAAATAAATTTTAAATTAATGATCATACAAAAATTATATCTAATTCTATTTTAATAAACTTATGTTTCTATTAAATCAGTTTATCAAAATTGAAAAAAGTGTCAAAATGGTATAACGTAGTTGAGAGGTTTAGTCTGTCCGATGTATCGAGGCATATCTCTTTTTACCCCCGTGTATATTTTTTTATCCCACGCCCACCATGCTACTTTTTAGTCTATAAAAAGGCCCAGCTAGCGAATCCATGTCCGTCCTCCATTTTTTAGTCGATTGAAAGGCAATTCAGGGGATTATTTTGCAAGGCAGCCATTTTTAGAAAAAACGGTAGGTAGGTACAATGGGTGACGAAAATTCCACTAATTATTTTCCTTTTTCGAAATCTTAGAAAAAATATGAAAAAAAATGAGAAAATTGTCTAAATTACAATATTGAAAATAAATTTATTCGAAAACTATCAAAATATTATTTCATTTTTCAAAGTTTTTGATTAATGATTTAGCTTCAGTTTGTTATTATTTATTAATTAGATTTATTGCTACATATTCATTATTTATAAACTAAGGATATCTTCTAATTAACAACGTTTATTTGCATTGATTAAATATAATAACAGTGAATTATTTCCCACATCAAGAGAAATACGGTTTAGCTTCGCTAACATTATGAAAAAATCAATATATGTTTAATTAGAACTGTATTTACTACATTTGTGAAGTTAAGTTTGAATGTAGAAATATATTATAAAAAAAATGTAAGTAAAAACATTTAAATTATTTTTTAGGTAGAATTATTTATGATGAATTTCCAATGAATTAAATTTGGATGTTAATTATTCTTAGAGATTGCATATATGATATTTAAATATTTATTTCTTCTCTGTTTAATTGAGAAATAAAATATTTTAATTTAATATCTAACTATTATTTAAGTTTACACAATGAGCTTTACTTCTTGGTTAATTTCTTTTTGCCTATGCATCCATTTAAATTATTTCTTTCTTTTTTCTCCACGGGTTTATGAATTTAAGAAGGCTTCGAACATTGTTAATTTAATTTTTCGAATTACGAAAATCGGCGAAGCGTGACGGTGGTCAAAGTTATTTTGCCTTACTAGTTTTTACTATTCGGCTAATCTCACGAAATAATAAAGGTAACAATACGACAATAATTTGAAACCATACCTAATCGAAAATAATGGTACAGATGTTGAATAAAATAATTTTACTAATTGTAATATAAAAATCACTCACGTTTGTTACTGCTGTAGAAGAAATATAAACTTAAAGACGGTGTAAATATTCCACTTCAATACAGAAGCCACTGAAAACATCCATAAAACTTGAACAGAATTAAATAAACTCTCACAATAAATTGTTAACAAGTGAAGTGCGCAAGCGTACGCTCTTACCGAAGTCTTGGAAACAACTGACTGACTGTCATGATTCTTTAGGCCTGGTAGTGGCATAGGCTTTTTAGGGCGGAGCTAAAGAGTCCCAATGAGGGGGGCGGAGCTTAGCTCTCAAAATCTATTTTTGTTATTATTGTTGTTTATTGAACAAGTCAGTTTGATATGTGAATTAAAATTTAATCAAGTAATTATTGTATCACTAATTTTAATGAATTTTGTTTAATTTCATAATGCGTGTAGAAACATATATTTTGGTGTATATGCTGTTATCATATCTATGTTTAAACTCAATGTGCTAAATGTATATACATAATAAATTAGAAAATCATAATGTAAACAATATAAGAAACATTTTCTTTATAACAAAAAAAAAATATTATCGATGGAAATAAAAGTAAAAGAATAAAATCAAAACAACGAATCAGTTTTTCTACTTTCTATTATTTTCAAATCTTACAAATTTGTCGTCGTGTGTACCAAGACAATCTTAAAATATCTACAAACATTACAATTAGTATAGTTTCTTTTTGGTAATATGAAATTATTAAACTGTGAAATAATAATTATCACAGATATATTATTTATATAACATTGAATTGATAAAATGTATTTATTATAATTAAATAAAACACTCACTGGTATTAATTATTGTACCAAACAGTATAAAGGAATAGTGATTTCCATTATTTTTAGTTCTTCCTCCATTTGTTGATAATTCTATTATTTAATACTTTTTTTACGGACTTTAATTTAATTTTTATAATAATTAAGTGGTATCCATGATATACCAACAGGTATAAAAATAAAAGTTAAATTAATTATCACATAAGTTTTATATGACCGATGATGTGGAACCGTCTGATAATTCGTAACTTACAAATACCATTTAAGTATTAAATACTATGAAACATAAGTACGAATACCACTTAAACAAATAAAAGTGTTAAAAATTAGGTAGCCTAATAGGTTGGCTAATCCTAGGTGATAATACATAGCGAACGTGCGGTCAATTTACTTAGATATGTATAAGGAGCACGTATATAGCGTGTACCATCACAGAATAAAGTATGTAACATATATCAGCGAATAAAGTCCTATGTACCACCCTGCACATACTAAATAGCATGTTGGACATATTCTTTATAATAAATGTATATTTTATTATAAATATAGTTTTACACGCTTATTTATATAAAAAAAAGTACGTAAATTAAACTATATGTACATGTAACTGTATATATTTTTCACGGATCTAGATATGTTAATGATTGGAGTGATATTATCCCTATTATTACTTCTCACTTATATATATATATGCGATAAAGTTAATGTGCATTTACTAATAATTAATCTATTTCTGTTGTGAATTTATAAACATTATCTGACTGGAATATATTTATTGGTATTAGATTCGGTTTGTGGGTATCTACTACCTAGGTATAGAGTTATGGTGGGGCCATAGAAGATTGGAACAGAAAAAGTTATGGTGGGGCCATAGAAGATTGGAACAGAAAAAGTTATGGTGGAGCCATAGAAGATTGAAAGAGAAAAAGTTATGGTGGGGCCATAGGAGATTGAAAGAGAAAAAGTTATGGTGGGGCCATAGAAGATTAAGTCAGTACCATCATAATCTTCTATGTCCCCACCATAACTTTCTCTCTCAATCTTCTATGGCCCCACCAAAACTTCATTCCCGATGAAAATTTTATGAAATAATTAGTGAAATGACGTAACAATAAGACACTCTTAGTATTCGGACAGTGTATGTTAGCACAAGTAACGAACAATACGACCTTTGTTAATTTCTTATATAACAATATTAATCTTCACTTACCGAGTACGTCGGTGTTATAGGGTTGTTTCCGTGTAGCCAATCAGGTAGAAGATTTAGTTTTAAATAGTTATTTCCTCATTGTTTAATGTTGACCTTTATTATTAAGCCCTAATTAATCCTACGGAAATTACAGAAAATTTGACGGTGTATGCAGAGCTCACCTAACTTTAATGTATTCTCCAGTTTCTGAAATTAAAAATAACAATAATAATTAATTGTATATGTGTACTATCAGTGAAAAAAAATCGAAAATACTATGATTAAGGAAAACAGTTTTTTCCCTGATAGTAGAGCATTTTATTTTAATTTCTGAAAATGAAAATATCATTAAAAAGTAAAAAATGAAAAATTATTTTATTGAAAAAAAAATCACTTTCATTTTATTAAAGATGTTACATTTTTGAGGTATTACTGATTCATGCTATTTCAACCCTCAAGTTTCTTCCTGCAATTCTTCCCATTCATGACTGGTAGAGAAGAAACACACACACACACATGTGTGTACACACAAAATATAACCACACATGTGCTTATATTTTTTCCTACCATTTGGAGGGCACATCAACCACATCCTCAGCGTCTGCCAAATTAATAACTCAATAATCATTGTCCTTATTTCCTGCGTCTTCAACTGTCCTCTGATTTCCAAAAGATAAAACAGGACACTTTAACAAGTAAAGGACACTCTGCTGAGTAAGACGTCTTCGGGTGCTAGGTGTATGGGGTCAAAACTCAGTTACCGTGCACTCACAGTTACCGTTGATTCTGTTTATCGTGTCAAAACTCTAGATATTGTAAAGAAGATTTGTGCAAGTACTATCCCAGGCAAGAAGGATTTAATCCTGGGAGATTAAGGGCATGTCCCAGGCAAGAAGGATTTAATCCTGGGAAATTAAGGCAATATCCCAGGAATAACTTTCAAGAGAAAAGAGTCACTGCATGATGTTAATTTCACAAATCACAGTTTTCTAGTTTCCTATTATTTTCAAATCTTACAAATTTGTCGTCGTGTACCCAGACCAATTTTTTTAATATAAAAAATATATTTATTAACGTTTCTCTTTGGAAATATGAAATTAGTAAACTGGGAAAAGAATCATACACTTAATTAATTAAAATAATGAAATTTTGACCATTTTTGAAATCATGATGAAAAAGTAGTTAAGGATAAATTTCAAATTATCGAACTGTTCCACATTTTCGAACGTATAAGAAAAAGTTACATAATCTAACATTATAATTAATTATTTTAATTGAAAACTAATTAAAATTATATTTTTCAAATGATCGAAAAAGTAAAACCGTCCGATAACTCGGAACAGACCCCAAAAACTGTCAACTGAGTTGGTCTAACTCTAGGGCTGTAAAATGCCCTCTTAGAGATAAGGGTTAGAGTCCTGTCTTTGAATTACTGTCTCTCTACCTCTTTTTCTATAGTAACTTTACGGCAAATTAATAGTAATTATCCTATTTCTAGTTTGAATACGTCAAGCCACATAATAGTTAGTTAAATGTATGTAACTGATGACTGTTTAACAGTGTCCTGTTAAACAGTGTTTAACAGGACACTGTTTAACGTGGTCCTTTCCTTTTGAAAAAAAACTCATAAATTATCGGTCATTTAATGGGACGTTTCCTGCAACGTGATTTTCTCCTTGTGATAAACATCGATGTTATTATTCACTATTTAGAGATGATCTCTATATTTACCATTATTCACTATTTAGAGATGATCTCTATATTCACTATTATTCACTATTTAGAGATGATCTCTATATTCACTATTATTCACTATTTAGAGATGATCTCTATATTCACTATTATTCACTATTTAGAGATGATCTCTATATTCATTATTATTCACTATTTAGAGATGATCTCTATATTCACTATTATTCACTATTTAGAGATGATCTCTATACTCACTATTATTCACTATTTAGAGACGATCTCTATATTCATGTAACACTTTACAGGGTAAAATAATAAATTCAAGATAAAAAACGTATCATTAAAAATTATAATTTAATTATCATATTTTCATGTGTTTTTTTAATAATAAATTGAATTTTTTTCTGGAACGATTAATTAGATGCAAATTAATTATTCCAGAAAAAAAATCATTTTTATATTAAAAATCACATGAAAATATTATAATTAAAATACATTTTTTTTAATGTTACATTTTTTATTTTGAATTTGAATTAAAATTGAAATAAGATAACAATAATAATTCTATTTTTACATGATCGAAAATGTGAAACTGTCCGATATCTCGGAACTCACCCTTTTCTTATTTATGACTTTGATATTTTTTTACTTTTTATAAAAAAATAAAACCACGGATATTACTCACAGTATTTAAGTAAATGTTATTTTTATACCTTTTAGCCCAATAATAATAACTATTACTGTTTTAATTGTACTATAATGTATAATGTAATTTAAAGTACTATGTAAATGTAAATCTATGCAATTATTAAGTAGTTCGTAATTGCTTGTATACATTATAAATATAGTTAATTAAGTGATTTCAATGCAAAGATAACTCCTTCATATTTTCTAATGTGGATTTATTAAATATTTATTTCCATTCATTATTCAATTGAATGATTCATCATAGACAAACTTTAGTAATTATCTTAGACTTTTTCTGTTTGCTGGGCGCACGGAGAGCAATCGAAATCTATACTAATAATTTCCTTAGAGTGTTTATTTATTTATTTGGTGTCTGCTTTTAAACTACGGGTATTAAACATGAAGAATGTAACTATGATACGCACGGGAATATATTGAATTGATATTTAAGTATACTGTTTTTATTAAATTTTTAAATGTATTTTATCTATTAAATAAATTAGACTGTGCAAAAATTTAATTCATTAAAAAGTAACGTAATAACGGGAAATAAATTTGTATATATGATGCCCCGTTATTTTTAGCGGGAGAGTACACTAGTAAAATAATAAATTACAATGGTATCATACTTACTAACTTCTGATTTTTAATGACCTCTGCTGTATGAGAACACCTCTCCTTGATGACTTATTTTCTAAATAAGTTATTTGATTTCATAATGTCCATTTATCCAATGAAATTGTTATTATCATTAGTTATATTGTTATTATAAATGCATCAAGAAACAGATATTGTTATCATCTTTATATTATTATTTTATTTTCCTATGCACCCACGAAACAGAAACTTATCAAAATACGTTATTTAATATATCAAGTCTGTATTATTTCTAATTAAATAAATCCATTTTAATTTAAAAGTCAGTAAGTATGATATCATTATAATTTACTATTTTATTTCGATTTTTTTCTGTGCGCCCAGCAAACAGAAAAGATCCGTTATCTTTAATGGTTATTTAATTTTTGCATTATAAATTTTTAATAAATTTTACTCGTCATAATTTATATAATAAAATATAGGTATAGTTTGAATCAATATTTTTCACCGTTAAAATCACCACTCTTTCTTTCCACTCTTTCTTTCCACTCTTTCTTTCTGTCTCTCTGTCCGTTTCTTACCTAAATCACTTCTACTCTTGCCTCTTTCTTCTCTTTACTCTTTTTAAGTGCGATAAAGAGGACATCCACCCCATATACTCTCAAAGAGCCACTTCAATAGTAACTCTTTAGTAGTGATCTATCTGCAGTCCTTGCTTTACAGAGCTACAAACGGCTTGTCAATAGCTAGAGTTATTTATAGCATTTTGGAGATATTTTAACTTCAAACTATTTATCATAGATGTTGGATGCATTATTTTATACTTTAAAATGATAGATCCTAGTTTTTATAGTTTTGTATAAAATCTATAAAATACAACGTTGTATTTAAACATAACTATGATATAGAGTTGAAATACGTAGGTAATAAGTTGGTATAATTAGTTTACTTCTAATGGAAAATTTATGGTTAAATGTACGTAAATTGATGGCAGGTTCGGTATAGTGTACGTAAACATCGTAATTAGTGGAAAAATTCTAATTTTTCTCTATTTCACGTTTTGAGTCTCATAAATATTTCTCTAACGAGGAAGATTAAGAAGGGATTTCTCTCTTAATCTTCTATGGCCCACCATAACTTTAGCTTCTGAAAAAAAATTTCCTAAATGAACAATATCCATATAACGTTATTTTACTTACTTAACTGTGAACATACATCGCATTAGGAGTATACCCACCGAATATATAATCATCATCTATATATCGAGTATACATTTATTTATTGAAATATAGGAGGTTCAGATTATTTTTCTATTTTGGTTGACAGTAAGAAATTTAGAAGGACTTTAGAAAATTAATACCCCAAGAAAGAAGGTTTTATTCCTGGGAAATTTTCTTAGTATCACAGGAATAAACCTTCTTGCCTGGGAATAAATTGAAAATGATTTAAGTCTGTCCGCATAAATAATCTTATTGAATCTTTAGATTTAAATGAACAAACTTTACGTATAAAATTCCAAAAGCTGGACTTGATATTAAATAGTATAACATATTAGCTAAGTAATAATTAATACAAATATAAATAACTGAATAACAGTTCCTACTAGTTTTGGCTTGCCAATGAGGCATGAGAAGTCTAATCCGACATCTCAATTGTCTTACACTTTAAAGGCTTTACACCAAGCGAAAAAGCATGAGAAAAATCTGCTGGATCTGCTAGATGTAAGTGAGCGTGTCAAAGCCGATTTATAGCCAATTATGCAATTATTCCACTATGAGGAAATAACGTCTTTCAAATTAAAATGTACAGCTTAAAGTTGCTTGGTGGGAAATGGTAATTAAATTAATTTCTAAATTTTACGGAACAATGTATTTTTGCTATAATTTTAACTCCTGGATATTAATTAGCTAAGATGTGTTTAATCGAATAAGCATAATTAATAAGTTGATCTAAATAATATTTTTAAATATTTATATAATATTTTAGATTTGAGAAAGCGTTAAAATGTGATGCGTAGATCAAATTTTTCGCAAGTTTTCGTCGCCGGTTTCATGTACTCCCATGACTGTTCATTATTCTCATTTTATAAAGTTTATTTATAATTATAGTTAATATATTGTATCAATATATTACCTAAATTTTATTAACAATTGCTCAAATACCAGAAAAAACATTTTGTAAACTTTAATATAATTTAATTGTCACCTATAGGGTATGTTCTGAATTACCGGTCAGTTCCACATCTTCGGTCATATAAGAAAAAAACGATATTTTAATAATAATTAAAATATAAATTAAATAATTATTAAAATATCGTTTTTTCTTATATGACCGAAGATGTGGAACTGACCGGTAAATCGGAACTTACCCAACAGGAAAAATTTGTAAGCAACGCCATCTATCGGATGTTCAATCAATATAATTTTATCAAATAAAAAAATTCACTGAAAATACACTTGATTATAGCATCAGAAATAATGTAATAATCAATTAAAGTTTATAGATGCTAAATAAATGAACGCACTAATTTATCAAACCAAATTTATTCAATATGATAACAGAATTTCTATCAATCTTTGGTAGATAAAATTTTCCACAGTACATTCATATGATAAAAACTATGTACTGACAAAAAATCATATAATTCGAGCAGCGGGTTTCCTAAATACCATTGTGTAAAGAATCCTCTACAATTTTGTAAGTCCAATTAGGGTTTAATAAATTTTTTGTTTGAAAAAACATTATTTTTTCATTAAAAATCAAGACTCGACTCACATGTAAACTAGAACAAAGTAATTATGTTCTTCGTATTAATGCGTGTTTACACATTTTCGCTTTTGTTTTTTTAGCAGTGGGGCTACTGCAGATTAGGAGTGGTGGTCCCTATTGAATGTTCTATGGCCCACTGTAATTTGGCACAGAATTTAATGTCTTAAGATTAGCATTGCATTGAGTGTGTATCTTTCCCACGATATTTTCTTGTTTATCATTTCGTGTCCTATTATGCGGACTGACTTCTTGAGAAGCTGAGACTGCAGGACAATGTGTGTACTTTATTATAGGACAATGTGTGTACTTTATTATAGGACAATGTGTGTACTTTATTCGCACCAGTAATGGGATTAGGTACTCAAAGGTACCTATGAAGCAGTACATACCTTATTTTACTTTGTTTTAGATACACCTATATAATATAAAGCAATTTTATTAATCACACATCTTGGTAGTTTATAGAATATATAATAATATTACAGTGAGATTTCTTCGTAGGGGCCATAGTGGATTAGATGACCAGCGGGACTCAAAGGGCCGGTCCGGTTTTAAATATTAATGCATAATTTTAAAACTAATTGCCTTAAGTTGCTGAAACTTCGTGACTTTCGTTGTCTATAACGTATTTATTCGTCGTATAATTAACAGAGAAAATAATGCAACAAATTTTTTTTATTATTATTTTTACATCATTTTTGATAAAATGGGCCTCTGGAGCCCAAATGAAGTACAATCGCTGGCTGCATCACATTTTTCATCTCACTAGTAACATCCCTTATAGGAAAATTAGCTATTTCTTAGTGTAAATTAAAATGTGACGCAACAGCGCATGCATTTCACCAGAGGTCCAGATTTACGCATGGTAATAAAATGTTATAAAACTAAATAAAAACCAAATATGTTGCATTATTTTCATTGAGTTTGCTGCAATAGGTACTAAATTATAACAATCCCAGTTTTCCAGCAACTTGAGTCAATATTTAATAGTTAAAAGTTATATTACCTCCGGAAAAAGTCTCTCAGGCACACTGGTCGTTCCAGGGTGAAAAGAGAACCCAACTCAATTCTATGGCCCCACCATGTTTTTTCACTGGGTAGTATGAAATGAAGCTGATAGAGACTATTAACCTTTTTTGTATTTCACCATTGTAATTAAGTTTATCACCCTATCATCAAAGCTATTATACGACAGTATGATCATAGAGTTATGATAAACTACTCTAGCGATTGCAGGACGCTAAAGAAGACGGTGTAAAACCTTATTTTGTTTCAGTTACTAAATTTTGTTTCAGTTATATCATTTCTCCATTAAACTGACGCTAGATTGCCAGTCACGTGCCCAAAAATAAGAATTTGAGCGTCCCGCAAGACGCGATATTATTTTGGCCACTGACTCACCACTTGGAGACGATTAACCTTTTTTGTTTTTCACCATTGTAATTAGGTACATCACCCTATTATTGTAAAGCGTCATTTACCAGATTCGAATTATACAGGGTGCAGAGATGGGCGTAAAGTACATCGAAAGTACTTAAGTACTAAGTACAAGTACTCGTAAATCAATGTACTTGAAGTAATTGCCCAAGTACTCAAATAAAAAAGTACTTTCAAAGTACAAGTACCAAGTACTTTTTAAAGTACTTTAAAGTACCAAGTACATTTACTATATAATTTAAAAACTAATAATTTATACTGTTAACTCTGATAGTACATCTTCTCAGTGACTCTTTTCTCTGATAGTACATCATCACAGTGACTCTTTTCTCTGATAGTACATCATCACAGTGACTCTTTTCTCTGATAGTACATCATCACAGTGACTCTTTTCTCTGATAGTACATCATCACAGTGACTCTTTTCTCTGATAGTACATCATCACAGTGACTCTTTTCTCTGCTAGTACATCATCACAGTGACTCTTTTCTCTGATAGTACATCATCACAGTGACTCTTTTCTCTGATAGTACATCATCACAGTGACTCTTTTCTCTGATAGTACATCATCACAGTGACTCTTCTCTCTGATAGTACATCATCGCAGTGAATCTTTTCTCTGATAGTACATCATCACAGTGACTCTTTTCTCTGATAGTACATCATCACAGTGACTCTTTTCTCTGATAGTACACCATCACAGTGACTCTTTTCTCTGATAGTACATCATCACAGTGACTCTTTTCTCTGATAGTACATCATCACAGTGACTCTTTTCTCTGATAGTACATCATCATAGTGACTCTTTTCTCTTATAGTACATCATGACAGTGACTCTTTTCTCTGACAGTACATCATCACAGTGACTCTTTTCTCTGATAGTGCATCATCACAGTGACTCTTTTCTCTGATAGTATATCATCACAGTGACTCTTTTCTCTGATAGTACATCATCACAGTGACTCTTTTCTCAGATAGTACATCATCACAGTGACTCTTTTCTCTGATAGTACATCATCACAGTGACTCTTTTCTCTGATAGTACATCATCACAGTGACTCACTGTACACGTCCACACGCTATATAATTCGTCAATGTGTTTGGTAAATATTGGTTGTGATATCTAGGTATCGCAAAATAATTATATTCAATGTATTTAAATTGGTCACTATAACTCATAGTCTCTATACATGATTGTATGTCAGAATATATAAATATTCACCGTCACATAAAAGTATACAATGTCTTACAGTCTTAGTTTTCGATTCTACTGTTTGACAAAGTTTTCAATTTTACTGCTTGACAAACAATTTTCTAACATGTTGGACCTCTTCAAACTCTAGTTTTTATCCAGTTGCTGTAAATACAGTTTTGATGAGAAAAAGAATTAATTTTGTAGAGATTTTAGAACTAATCTTTTAAAATCTCTTGACTGAAAGGAAAAAAGTGTACTTTGCAAAGTACTTTTACTTGGAAAGTAACAAGTACTTGTAAAAAGTACTTCTAAGTAATTATTCATAGTACTTTTTAGAAAGTACTTCAAGTAGTACTTGAAGTACTTACTTGTTACTTAGTACTTTTACTTGGTACTTGGGAAGTACTCTCCCGCCCATCTCTGACAGGGTGACCCTCAAAAAAGTGTACCTAATTTTGAATAAATATCATACACGTACAATCTTTGAGCAATGACGGTGGTAGAATGGATACATGAAAAAAAATTAATTTTTTTAAATTTACTTCAACTCATTTTTTAACTAGGTACTTTTAAATACAATATTTATATTTATTTTCTCAATAGGAAGATGAGATTTTTTTAATAATCATATATTGAAATTTCATCAGGTGATCTATTAGCATTTAGTAGTAACGTTACTTTACTTTGAATTGCTTGGTTTGCAGCACTTGATTTAATGTTTGAATTTAAAAAAATAAACTGTGACCATTATATATGGCATAGCTAAATTTTATTTAATTTAAAATCGTAATTGTTTATGGAAATGATAACTTCATTCAAATCAAATCAAAACTGTACAAGATATAATGCATAGGGTAAGTTACAAATTATCGGTCAGTACTACATCTTCGGACATAAGAAAAACCATATAAATTGTTATTATTACACAGTGCTATCTAATACTTCTGCATACCCGGGTTTGCAGAAGTATTAGATAGCACTTTGTTATAATAATAATTCTTATATTTTTTTTCTTATGTCCGAAGATGTAGTACTGACCGATAATTTGTAACTTACCCTAATGTTTAGTTCCCAGGTGAAAATATGAAATATTTCATGCATCACGAAAATGGGTTTTATTAACTAGTATTTCGTCATTCATATTATATATGATTTTTTTCTGCTTTTCTTTGTTAAAAATGATATAATTTTCCATCTAAAGAAGATGTATGAAATATATATTTAGAGAAAAAATATTTTTATAGTTATTTTTTTTGTTATTTTTCATAGTTATTTTTTAGTTTTTTTATTGTTTAAAATTTAAAAAAAATGCTATTGAACGTATCACCATTAGACAAATTAAAAGATGTATATAAATAGAAATACTACAAAAATTATTCAGTTATTAATTATGATATGGAAGATCGTTAACTTTAATTTAATATAAAATCCGTCAATTTTTATTCCAATAACCATACTTATAGGCTAAGTTTCAAGTTATCAGACTGATTCATGTTTTCGACCATGAAAGAAAAGTATACAGGGTGACCCACAAAAAAGTGTACTCAAGTTTAAATTAATATAAATATCTTACACGTACAATCTTAAGCAATGACTGTGGTGGAATGGATACAGGAAAAAAATCTAGTATTTAAATTTAATTCAATTCATTTTTTAACTATACTAATAAACACGATATTAAAATTAATTCTAAGTTGTGGACACTTATTTGTGGGTCACCCTGTATAATAACTAATATAACGAGTTGAATGATAAATATTTAAAAAAATCTTAATCGATAATGTGAAACTGTCCGTTAACTCGGAACTTACCCCATATCAAGTGCTAGCAGATTTATAGTCCATTGACTTTTAAATGACCCGTGAGTTTTCTTTGATCTTTTTAACCGTCTGTTAACAATGAGGTACCTACCTGCAGTGCAACTCACAGTCTTTTTGTACGCTAACTGTTACTGCTTTCTACCTACTTGGTGTGAGCCTCTTAGCGTCTGTGAATGGGTAGGTACTCACCTTCAAAAGCAATGAATGTACGAGGGACAAAAAATACTGGGTAAAATATAAAAGTGCAAATAAATTAAAAAATATTTAAAATGTTTATTCGAATTCATTTTTTAAATTGAAAAAAATGTTTTTTTTTCAAATTTGATAATTTTTTTATAATATTATTTGTATTTTTTAAATTCATTTATTTGTATTTTTACCAAGCTATGCTTATTTATTTATCTAAAACTACTTCATTTAATGAGGATTAAGTAAACGGAAAATATATTGAAATAAATATAGTATTATTAATATATTATATTTTATTGAAATAAAATATAATATAAACATGAAGGGTTTATCGAATTCGTAATAATTTGATTTTAATTGTTTTTTTTTTTAAATAATATTAAAATTTAAAAAATAAAATAAAATAAAATTTAGATTCTGAATTATTCTACATTGTTTTTATTAAATGATCAAAAATGTGGAACCGTCCGATAACTCAGAACTTACCCGATCTCTCTACATTCCAGATCATTTGAGGAATTGCTCTATTCCATATGGAATAACCTCTGATAATAAAGTATCTAAATTACCAAACCTTGGAAGGTTTTATTGTCTATTTCCTTGATTGGGTTACTTTTTATTGAGCCACTTTCCTGTGTGACTACTTCTACGCAGTCCCTTGTATTAGTTGACTATATAAGGTTAAACTCCTTGTTATTAATCAATGCATTTATTAACTTAGGAAAATAAACTGCATATTACAAGATTTTAATTCTTCATAATTTTTAATATGTTTATTAAATTAATATTTAAAAAATATTAATTTTATTTTTTTATTAATTCTCAAATAATAAAGATACTATTCAATTATTTTTAACCTTTAATGACAAAACTACTTATTTGTCAATAACATGCTTCCAAAACACATGTCTAATCCTTCCTTTATTGAGTATAAATTCATTCAAAACTACCTCTAAAGCTTAATATTATATACCTCTATAATCCACCAAAGCATGTCATACCTACCAGAGGCTATTACTTTAAACTATTAAATTGTATATTTTAAATTGTAGGTATATACTTTGTGACCTACACTTGCCTTTAATTTCGCATAACATTGTTACGTACAATGTAGCGTATCGAAATCTATTCGCTTGCGTGAATCAGGATTTTCATATGATTCTTTTATCTTATTTTTTTTAACTTGCACGATGTTTCATCAATAGACTATATTTAAAAGAAAAATTAGATTATTTAAATGTGTAATAAATTATAATTACTAGTTAATTTTTTATATATCATATCTGAATTTGACTAGGGTAAGTTCCAAGTTATTGAACAGTTCTACATTTTTGATCGTATAAGAGAAGTATAAAATATTTATTAAAATTAGACGTTAAATAATATCATTTCATGGGCTCTTCTTACATAATCGAAAAGTTGAGAACGTCCAATAACTCGAAAGAATTACCATTCAAATATCTCTTAAAATTTGAACATATTTTTCAACTGCCTTTCAATCTGTATTTCAATAACCAACCCACCACATCCTGACCTTTCCTAACCATTGTACCCTATAACAATATATTCCATGTCATATTCCTACCCACCCTCGGGTCACATTTTTACAATAGGTTTCCTACAACAGGAATAATTGTTACAGGATTATTCCAAGGATGTCTGTGACGGATTCCAGGCAACAGGTTTTATTATTCGCTATTCCATGCAATTTCATTTTTTTCCTACCTAACCTATTGTCTGTTTTCGTCTTTTGTATTGAATATATATGGATTTAACAGGTTTTTCTGCCTTTTCATTCATATTTTACAAAAGATTTTTCACGTACTTTCAATGAATTTGATGTATAGATTTTTAAAATTTAAATCTGCAATTATTTCGTTACTTTCAAAATACATCACATACTGTAATTACTAAAAGTTTTATGATTATAATTATTTTTTTCACTAGCTTATTATTTATTATTTATTTAAAAAAAAAATTCAAATCCGTAGGTTTTTTATTATTAATAATAACTACTAAATAATTATTAAATATAAGATGAACAGCATCCTTTTGCACAAAATCATAATCCGCAACTTTATTTAGATTGACTTTTGTAGGGTTAGTTACAAGTTATCGGACGGTTCCACATTTTCGATCATATATACATAAGAAATATGATAATTAAAATAAAGGATTAATAATTATAATTATATACTTCTTACCCTACATGCTCGAAAATGTGGAACCGTCCAATAACTCGGGAACTTACCCAATACATTTTATCACGATATTAATTAATGAATCTTACTATTTCATTATTTTCTTTCAAATTCACAGTATTTAAATGAGCATTTCATCCTTCATATTATTTTTTCCGATAGTACATTTTGTCTAATTTTACGCTTCATTTCACTCTCTGTGAACCATCTACAGAATTTTTATCGCAGTGTCGGGTTCAACATTTTTACGACAGGTGTAAAATAAACGCGAAATATTTTGTTTGTGGAGGGTAAGTCCTGAGTTACCGGGCAGTTCCACATTCTCGATCATCTAATGAAAAAGTGTATGATAATTATTATTTAATACTTAATTGTATTATTATATAATGTGACCGAAAATGTGGAACCGTCCGATAATTCGGAACTTACCCTACTGCTATTCATATTCATAAAAAATATTTTTATTCTAGTTTTTATCTTGTTTAATTATTTAGTTAAGTATTTTATTATGATTAATTAATTTATATTTAAATTCTGTAACAAACGTTCAAGTTTTCATATATCTTTCTATTTTTTCGAAAAGGAATTTCTATGCCTAAAATTACAGATTCTAAATAAAATCACATAAAGGCCATTATGTTAATAAATTGAATAGAAATTCAACCTTATGGAAAATAAATGGGAAATAACTTCTGTGGAATAAAAAATTATATTTCTGTCTAAATGAAAATAGTGATAAAATAATATTCTTGTTAAATATATTTGTAATAATTTAATAACATATAGTGAATTTATTTCAATGTATAACGTGGTACTTATTTCAATTATAGAGCGTTTATTAATTTCCTTGTATAATAGGATATGTATTATCTGTACTTATAATTTAAATTTAACTTTAATACTTATAAGTGTACTTAACCATGCTGAAAAGTATAATACTTATTAATATCTTGTGTATAAAAGGATATGGAAAACTATTAATTAGAGTAATGATATTACAAAAATAATCAGAATTAATTAAGATAATCGTAATTATTGTGAATTACTGCAGCGTATTTCTTTCAATATTCATATACTATCAATTTAATTAAAATAATTTTTTCATATTAATTCTATTATTTTTTCACAAGAACCTTAATATAATTAAAGACAATATTTATTATCTATAACCATAGAGTAATATTATATACTAGAGAGAGCTAGTTGTGCAGTGACTGCAGGACGCTTAAAACCTTATTTTGTTTCAGTCATAGAGTTATGATAAACTACTCTAGAGAGAGTAAGTGTTGCAGCGATTGCAGGACGCTAAGGAAGACTGCGTGAAACCTTATTTTGTTTCAGTTATATCATTTCTCCATTAAACTAACGCCAGATTGCCAGTCACGTGACGACAAAATAAGGATTTTAGCGTCCTGCAAGACGCGATATTATTTTTGCCACTGACTCACCACTTACCGATAACAGAAGAGTGAAAAAATATATTCATAAATACATAATTCAAATCTTCTCAAAAGACATAAAGAATAAAGTTTCAGTTACCAAATGCGATTAAAAAACATTTTGAAAATTTCAATGGGTTCTTATTTATAAAATCGGATTTACAGCTATAACTTTTCATGAATAAATTATTTAAATGAATATAATTTGACGATACTTTTAATAATAACCTATTGAAATCATACATCTGGTAAAAAAGAGGCAGGTTGTGATTGTTCCTTTGCCCTATCTTTCACATTAAAAACTCAGTAAAAAGAGAGGCAGGTGATTGGTGGAGGTTTAAAGCCTTCCCATTGGCTGGCTGAGAGAGTGTTTTTTGTGTCCTTTTTTACGGGGAAAGAAAATGGCGTCAGGTCTCTCTTTATAACTCTCTCTTTCTCTCTCTCTCTCTCTCTTTCTTTTGCTCTTGGTACTATTGTGGTGAGTTTCGAGTTATTGTACGATTTCACATTTACGATCATAAAGGAAAAAATTAAATAATCAGACATTTAAACTTGTTATTTTAATTGGTATCCATGATACCTTCAGGTATCATGGATACCAATTAAAATATCGAGTTAAAATGTATATTTATTTTTTATATGATCGAAAATGTGGAACCGTACAATAACTCGAAACTTAGTCTAGATCAAAATTTAATGATTAATTATAGAATTATTCTTTTATTATATAGGGGAAGATAGTCGTACTCGGAAAGTGGGTGTTATAAGTCACTTCTGACAGGGTCAATCTGCAGTTCTGAAGGTCAAATTGCTTCACTTTCCGAGTACTGCTTCGTTCCCCTAAAAATATTAGATAACTTTTTTATCGCATTGATTTAGTATTATTTTTCCTATTAAATTGGACATTATTTTATTAAAGTTAAATTTAATTCATTTAAAAGTTATTCTTTCATTTATTTAACAATCCTGGTTATATCTATTGAATCTATTTTATTTTAACCAATTTGTCTATAGTAATATATATCTAATTCTTATACTACAATATATATACTATATAGGTATGCAGCAAGATAATTAGTAACTATAGTTCCAGAACAAAATCGCAATTGAGTTTTATTTTCACTAGAAATCATTTTTTCTAAACGTACATAATTATCAACTTTATGTACAAAATGATTGATTTTTAATTTAGATAATTAATTTACACAAATATTTGAATTTAATCACGTTATTCTTAACGGGCAAGTGCACTATAGTTACAAATATTGATACTATTGAGAACACGTTATTCTTAACGGGCAAGTACACTAGTTACAAATATTGATGCTATTGAGAACACGTTATTCTTAGCGGGCAAATACACTAGTTACAAATATTGATACTAATAAAAACACGTTATTCTTAACGGGCAAATACACTAGTTACAAGTATTGATACTATTGAGAACACGTTATTCTTAACGGGCCAGTACACTAGTTAGCTTCCTCCCCTTCCATACCCAGTTTATCTCTTATCTAAAATCTTATCGTGGCACAGTGGCAGTGTTTTTCGGTAAAAACAATGAGGGGTGTCCCTCATGCCCTCATGTTTGTTTGGTCCTACATGTTAGACTGTGCAGGAAATATGTTACCTTGTTATGGTGGGGCCATAGAAGATTGAGAGAGAAAGTTATGGTGGGGCCATAGAAGATTGAGAGATAAAGTTATGGTGGGGCCATAGAAGATTGAAAGAGAAAGTTATGGTGGGGCCATAGAAGATTGAGAGAGAAAGTTATGGTGGGGCCATAGAAGATTATGAGGAAAAGTTATGGTGAGGCCATAGAAGATTGAAAGAGAAAGTTATGGTGGGGCCATAGAAGATTGAGAGAGAAAGTTATGGTGGGGCCATAGAAGATTGAGAGAGAAAGTTCGATGAATAACTTGGATGTGATTAATCGCTGTTAGTGTAAATATTCCACGCAATTTACCAAATTGCGCAATCTCGAGAGTGCGCTCCTCCTTTTTATCCCCGTAACGCCCACAGAGTGCCTATATGAGATGTTTGGTCTGGTTTGAAATATTGATGCATAATTTGAATTAAACTAATTATTGTCTTGAATTAATTAAACTCCGTGACATTAATTGTCAATGTCGCACTTATGTATCGCACAAATATCAGAGAAAGTAATGCTAATATCTAGTTTCATTTTTAATCAGATAACTAGTGTACGTACCTGTCAGCCTAATTAAGAATAACATGTTCTAAATAATATCAATATTTAGTGTAAATTGAATAGAGCCTGGGTGAATTGATATGCTGATGTGTCACATTTTGCGGCACACTAGAAACATCACTTAAAAGGAATATTAACTATTTTTTGCTCTGAATTAAACTATTCAAGTATTTCACCCGAGCTGCAAATTTTCGCATGGTAATAAAATGTTATAAACCTGAATAAATACAAAAGATGTTGCATTATTTTCATTAATTTCACATTAATACGTTTGAGACAATTAAACACCGGATTAAACCACATGTGTTCTAATATATTAAAGAGTACACATGTGTTCTAATATATGAAAGAGTACACATGTGCTCTAATATATGAAAGAGTACACATGTGCTCTAATATATGAAAGAGTACACATGTGTTCTAATATATTAAAGAGTACACATGTGTTCTAATATATGAAAGAGTACACATGTGCTCTAATATATGAAAGAGTACACATGTGTTCTAATATATGAAAGAGTACACATGTGTTCTAATATATGAAAGAGTACACATGTGTTCTAATATATGAAAGAGTACACATGTGTTCTAATATATGAAAGAGTACACATGTGTTCTAATATATGAAAGAGTACACATGTGTTCTAATATATGAAAGAATACACATGTGCTCTAATATATGAAAGAGTACACATGTGTTCTAATATATGAAAGAGTACACATGTGTTCTAATATATTAAAGAGTACACATACATGATCGTTCACGGAAAATATCTTAAAAACGCGCAAAATACATCATTTTAAATGGGTATATTTGTCATATAAATTTTTTTTTAATATTTATAATCGCAGGTTTAAAGGTAGCAGTTACTTTTGGGCCACCTGTAGGTCAGGGTCAGATAATCCCCTATGTGTTTCGGACAGAGGTCACACAAAGGTTATACCTACCAACAGGTGAAAATCTGCTAAGAGATAAGCCTTATCTAAACCAATAGTTTTCTTTTGTCCGTCTATAATGTACCTGTTAAGGTTAATTAGAGCCACAGCACGCGCTGCTACAGTCAGACACAATGCGAACTATCTGTCACTGATGGTACTGAATGGAACTATCTGTCTCTGATGGTACTGAAAGGAACTATCTGTCACTGATGGTACTGAATGGAACTATCTGTCACTGATGGTACTGAAAGGAACTATCTGTCACTGATGGTACTGAATGGAACTATCTGTTACTGATGGTAGTGAATGAACTATCTGTCACTGATGGTACTGAATGGAACTATCTGTCTCTGATGGTACTGAAAGGAACTATCTGTCTCTGATGGTACTGAAAGGAACTATCTGTAACTGATGGTAGTGAATGAACTATCTGTCACTGATGGTACTCAATGGAACTATCTGTTACTGATGGTAGTGAATGAACTATCTGTCACTGATGGTACTGAATGGAACTATCTGTCTCTGATGGTACTGAATGGAACTATCTGTAACTGATGGTACTCAATGGAACTATCTGTTACTGATGGTAGTGAATGAACTATCTGTCACTGATGGTACTGAATGGAACTATCTGTCTCTGATGGTACTGAATGGAACTATCTGTCACTGATGGTACTGAATGGAACTATCTGTCTCTGATGGTACTGAATGGAACTATCTGTCACTGATGGTACTGAATGGAACTATCTGTCTCTGATGGTACTGAAAGGAACTATCTGTCTCTGATGGTACTGAAAAGAACTATCTGTAACTGATGGTAGTGAATGAACTATCTGTCACTGATGGTACTCAATGGAACTATCTGTTACTGATGGTAGTGAATGAACTATCTGTCACTGATGGTACTGAATGGAACTATCTGTCTCTGATGGTACTGAATGGAACTATCTGTAACTGATGGTACTCAATGGAACTATCTGTTACTGATGGTAGTGAATGAACTATCTGTCACTGATGGTACTGAATGGAACTATCTGTCTCTGATGGTACTGAATGGAACTATCTGTCACTGATGGTACTGAATGGAACTATCTGTCACTGATGGTACTGAATGGAACTATCTGTCACTGATGGTACTGAATGGAACTATCTGTCACTGATGGTACTGAATGGAACTATCTGTCACTGATGGTACTGAATGGAACTATCTGTCACTGATGGTACTGAATGGAAGTATCTGTCACTGATGGTACTGAATGGAACTATCTGTCACTGATGGTACTGAATGGAACTATCTGTCACTGATGGTACTGAATGGAACTATCTGTCACTGATGGTACTCAATGGAACTATCTGTCACTGATGGTACTGAATGGAACTATCTGTCACTGATGGTACTCAATGGAACTATCTGTTACTGATGGTACTCAATGGAACTATCTGTTACTGATGGTAGTGAATGAACTATCTGTCACTGATGGTACTGAATGGAACTATCTGTCACTGATGGTACTCAATGGAACTATCTGTTACTGATGGTACTCAATGGAACTATCTGTTTCTGATGGTAGTGAATGAACTATCTGTCACTGATGGTACTGAATGGAACTATCTGTCACTGATGGTACTCAATGGAACTATCTGTCACTGATGGTACTGAATGGAACTATCTGTCACTGATGGTACTGAAAGGAACTATCTGTCACTGATGGTACTGAAAGGAACTATCTGTCACTGATGGTACTGGATTGAACTATCTGTCACTGATGGTACTCAATGGAAAGGTCAGCTAGAAAAAGTTATCGCTAGCTAATGTTTGGAATGTTATGTGGCTTTATTTTATTTGGTATTTAGTTTCATAATGAATTTTAATTTCGTTAGAATAATTTTTTCTTAATTTTGTTGTGAATTAAATTTTAGTGTAGATATATATTTTAATTTTTTTTTCGGTGGAATAAAATTTGACATTTAAATTATATATTATTAAGTAAAATTTAATGAATTTTTTATAAGTTTTCATTTTGCAAGTTGACATATTTCTATAAGCAAAAATATTTCATAAATATATTGATTATATTAATTAATTCAGAGAATTATCTATTATTCACTATAATAAATAAATAACATATATACTCCTCGAAACAACACCAGAATGATGGTAATTATTTATACCTTCTACCAAAGTTAATGTATTTCAGCTCAAATTATGTAAATAGTATATATATTAATTAGCCAATTCATTAAAGTTAATTCGATACAGGTTATGACTTTATATTATTCTGATCACAACTAGTGTTAACATGTACTGGTTAACAGGTATTATTAGCAGGTATTATTAGCAGGTATTATTAGCAGGAATTAATTAGCAGGTATAGAATTAACAGGTATTATTAGCAGGAAATAATTAGCAGGTATAGAATTAACAGGTATTATTAGCAGGAAATAATTAGCAGGTATAGAATTAACAGGTATTATTAGCAGGAAATAATTAGCAGGTATAGAATTAACAGGTATTAATTAGCAGGTATTATTAGCAGGTATAGGTATTTACAGGTATTAATTAGCAGGTATAATTAGCAGGTATAGGTATTAACAGGTATTAATTAGCAGGTATTATTAGCAGGTATAGGTATTTACAGGTATTAATTAGCAGGTATTATTAGCAGGTATAGGTATTAACAGGTATTAATTAGCAGGTATTATTAGCAGGTATAGGTATTTACAGGTATTAATTAGCAGGTATTATTAGCAGGTATAGGTATTAACAGGTATTAATTAGCAGGTATTATTAGCAGGTATAGGTATTTACAGGTATTAATTAGCAGGTATTATTAGCAGGTATAGGTATTTACAGGTATTAATTAGCAGGTATTATTAGCAGGTATAGGTATTTACAGGTATTAATTAATATATATATATTTACAACACATATACTACATTTAGTTTGAATTTCTACTTTATATGTACTTGTTTGGTCACTTTTCATTGAACCGTAGGGAAAGTTTCAAATTATCGGACGGTTTCACATTTCGATCATAGAAGAAAAAATAGTTAGTAATTAATATTTTTTATTTATATTTGAATATATTTTCTATTAAAATGAAGAAAATCACTATTATTTAACTTTATTTTATTATTAAGTATTATATTTCTTCTTTTATGATCGAAATGAGGAACTGTCCAATAACGAGAAACTTACCTTACAATTTTTTATAAAATGTATTAAATTGTACATAATATTTTAACGTAGCTAATGATCAAATATTGGTTGGATAAAATAAACACTGTTTTCCAGAACCATTAATTCATTTATCGATATTAATTATTGCATTGTGATAACTATTATACACTCTATTATAACTATTATACACTCTATTATAACTATTATACACTCTATTATAACTATTATACACTCTATTATAACTATTATACACTCTATTATAACTATTATACACTCTATTATAACTATTATACACTCTATTATAACTATTATACACTCTATTATAACTATTATACACTCTATTATAACTATTATACACTCTATTATAACTATTATACACTCTATTATAACTATTATACACTCTATTATAACTATTATACACTCTATTATAACTATTATACACTCTATTATAACTATTATACACTCTATTATAACTATTATACACTCTATTATAACTATTATACACTCTATTATAACTATCATACACTCTATTATAACTATTATACACTCTATTATAACTATCATACACTCTATTATAACTATTATACACTCTATTATAACTATTATACACTCTATTATAACTATTATACACTCTATTATAACTATTATACACTCTATTATAACTATTATACACTCTATTATAACTATTATACACTCTATTATAACTATTATACACTCTATTATAACTATTATACACTCTATTATAACTATTATACACTCTATTATAACTATTATACACTCTATTATAACTATTATATTGTATGCTATAGGTAAGATGGTGATATTTTATTTATACAAAACAAAAGTTATGGTGGAGCCATCCTAATCTTCTATGACCCAACCATAATTTTCTCTCCTAATCTTCTATGACCCAACCATAATTTTCTCTCCTAATCTTCTATGGCCCACCTTAACTTTCTCTCTTAATCTTCTAAGGCCCACCTTAACTTTCTATCTTAATCATCTATGGCCCCACCTTAACTTTCTCTCTTAATCTTCTATGGCCCACCTTAACTTTCTCTCTTAATCTTCTATGGCCCCACCTTAACTTTCTCTCTTAATCTTCTATGACCCACCGTAACTTTCTCCTTAGGTATGTCTTTAATCTCTTTAAGTTACCAATTAATCCATTACATCTAAACTAATTCACTAACTGTCTGTTCAGTGACCAAACATTGCGGTGGGTACCCAATTTACCGGATACATTACCGTACATCGCACAATGACCGGCTACAATTACCGGGTACAATACCCTTTAACTTTCCGAAATGCTAACTAATTGTCACTTGAACCCCGGGTGGTTGTGAAGAGATATAAACATTAACTTGGTTTATTTAAATAAAGAGGTAAAGTTTTTATATAGAGTTATTTAAAATAGGGTAAGTTCTGATTTATTGAACACTTCCACGTCTTCGATCATGAATGAAACAATGATTATTATCTAAGTTTTTTATATTAATTGGTATCCATGATACCTGCAGGTATCATGGATACCAATTAATATAAAAATTACGTATACACCATCTTGTAAAACTAATTTTATAATATTTAAAGTAACAATAATTAATGTGAGGCCATAGAAGATTAAGTGGAATCTCTCTTAATCTCCTATGGCCCTACCATAACTTATTATCTGGGTATTGTACAATCAGAATAACTGTTAGATTATTAATTACACCAAACAAATATCTATACTAATCATTTCGATTACTAACCTATACTAAAGTAAAAACATATTCCCAAGCATTACAATTAATATAGTTTCTTAGCTATGCCAATTCACAAGCGTTATTTACCTAATCACCTTTTTCAAGATTTAATAGTCCCTATAAAATAACGTTAATTTAAATTCCTCTTTCACTACAATGGTGAGTGAGCAAACAATATAACAATTGAGTATTTAGATTTGCATTGTGCTAGAGCAACTCTAAGTATTTTCTCTTGGTAGTCGGTGACTTCAACTCCTCTAAGTCATTAGTTCTATGAAAGAAATAGGGACTACCTAGAGAGAACCACAATGCGACACAGATGACCCCTTGGCACTACCGGTATGTCACGCGGTATTTGAAGGTATGTCACGCGGTATTTGAAAGTATGTCACGCGGTATTGGAGGTATGTCACGCGGTATTGGAAGGTATGTCACGCAGTATTGGAAGGTATGTCACGTGGTAGTGGAAGGTATGTCACGTGGTATTGGAAGGTATGTCACGCGGTATTGGAAGGTATATCACGCGGTAGTGGAAGGTATGTCACGTGGTATTGGAAGGTATGTCACGCGATATTGGAAGGTATGTCACGTGGTAGTGGAAGATATGTCACGCGGTATTGAAAGGTATGTCACGCGGTAATAATTATATATATTTTTTCTTACATTATCGAAAATGGAAAATAATCTAGTTCATTTTTTTATTTATGACTAGGTGGGACCCGTGGAAATTCCACGGAATTGGGAAATCAAAAAATAGGTTTTGGTCTAATCAATAAATGTGCCTTAGTCTGCTTAACAAATTTGTGACGGACTGACCGACCGACACGGCTTATTTTATAACATTATTTAGATTATCACTTATAAATATTCTCATAGTGACATTACTTTGATTTACACCAACTTTATGAGGCGCTATTGATAAAGTGTCTGTTTAACGTATTTTGTGACGGACAGAGCGACTGACGGATACAACTTTTTTTCTAAACTAAGCTTTACTTTAGTTCCACAGTTTCTTTCAACCTTCGCTTCCCCCACCTAAACTTTCCCCACTTACACTTCCTCCATCTTCCCTTTCCCCTCTTTCATTTCCCTCATCTTCACTTCCTTCATTTTCACTTCCCCCACTTACACTTCCCCAACCTTCACTTCCCCCACCTTTAATTTCCTTCACCTACACTTCCCCAACCTTCACTTCTCCAGCTACAAAATATAAAAGGCAATAAAATAAAAGACGTTTAGTTGGTGGTATCATGCTTATCGATTTTGTTTATATCTAATTACTGAAAGCGTGACGGACGGACTCACTCACTAAGGAAGGAACAAGCAGAATTATAACTAGATGATGGTCACTCGTGGAACTGAAACCTTCACTACTTCATATATATGACCTTGACCATCCAATAATCCTCGAACTATAAATGACCTTGACCTCTGACCCCTTCGCTCCCAAAATCTTATCTAATGGTTCCTAGATAAGGACTAATCGTACCACTAAATTTTAAGCAATTTGGTTGAATACTTTTTGAGTTATTTATTGAGTTATGAATGACCTTGACCTTAACTTTTCACCGAATTGCTCCCAAAATCTTACCAGATGGTTCCTGAACACTGACCAATCGTCATATCAAATTTTGGGCAATTTGGTTGAATACTTTTTGAGTTATGCGAAATATAGCAAGATGATAAATCAATAAATGCCGCCTCAAATATTAACTTCCGCAATCTGCGAAGGTAACAGATATATACGAAATAACTGTAAAATATTTTTAAAAAGTATTCAGGTTCCGTAAGTTTTGAGTCAACTAAAATTAGTTTCATCTTTTAATGTTTTTTTTATTTCGTTTTTTTTTAATTAATCGAAATTTCAGTTATGTTCAAATGTTTATAGATAATATTTACTATTTAATCAATACTGTTTAATTGCAATAAAATCACGAATGAAAAATTAATAAAATATATGGAATTCATTTTAATCTAAATTACAAATTGATTAAATAAATATACTTTCAATTCTAGAACTCCAATCCTAACGTACGTACTAACTCGAAACATGTTCAGTTTTCGAATGTAAACAAATTACCTTAGACCACCCAGTTCGAAAACAGTTTGGCTTATCCTGTCTTAAATGACGTTAAACCTTGAGTTACGTCGTCACTGACTTAAAAAACGATCAGCTGTTTAAGTAGAAAATGTCAATTGGTCACTTAGAGGTTGACCAATGTACGGTCAAACAAGCTAGGTCACATCGAATGTGAAAAATGGTCACTGCCAACCGTCAGCTTTTAACTAATTTCATTAATTTAGGTGATTTTATTTGATAATAAAAATATGATCTATTTATCAATGACGATATTAATATCACAGTGTATCGTCAGGCAATAAAAATTAACACTTTTATTGTTTATAGTTCATTTTCGGGCATTAGAAAATCAACATTTTTATAGTGTTTATTTCAGGAAATATTTAGCTATATTTCAGATGAATTATTCTTATACTCACAATTTTGGCAAAACACCCGAAACTTTTTAATTAATGTATGTAGAAGATTACATAGATAATGAAAAACTCTAAAAATACTCTTTCTAACTTGCTGAGTAGATCCCTTTCTCGATATCGAATAAGGAAAGTGGCCCCCACAGAATATTGAGAGAGAAAGTTATATGGTGGGGCCATAGAAGATTGATTGGGCCGGTTACCTCTCAATCTTCTATGGTCCACCACTCATTTCTCTCTGGGTAGTGGTCAAAGTGAACCCTATAAATAGTTATCTCAATTAGTTAGATGAAATCCTTTAAGATGTGCCCTACCTAATAACATTCCTTTGGTTAGGTGGAGAGTGAATTTGGTTTATAGCTATTTAGCAGTTAGTGACATGGGGTTTGTGACATGTTGTGGGACAATAGATACATCCGGAGTGACTGTCACTAAATAAAGTAATTGTAACATTTTAATGGAGTTAGTGAAGTATATATGTAGGGTAGTTACGAATTATCGGTCAGTTTCACATCTTCAGTCATATAAGAAAAAAAAACAATATAATAATTATAATTTTAATTTTAATTAGTATCCATGATCATGGATAGCAATTAAAATAAAATCAAAATTATTATATCGTTTTTTCTTATCTGACCTAAAATGTGGACCTGACCGATAATATTGAGAAAAAAATCTGACCATATATAGTAATATACATTATACAAAGATTAATTTTTAGATTTCAATATATTTTTAAATTTCAATATATTTTTAGATTTCAATATATTTTTAGATTTTAAACTGCTCTATATACTTTGATAAATTACGCTATTTCTTATAATAAAATTGAGTCTATTTTATATATACTCTATTTAATAGTGTATAGAGTTTTAAATTTAAATTATGTTTCATAATCTTCATGATTTTTTTTTTTAATTTCAACCTATATGTGCAATTAATTATTATTAAATAGGTTACCAGATTGCAAAAAATATTTTTGGTATCCATGTTATAAAATGTAATTGGTATCCATGATACCGTTTTAATTTACCTAACAAAGTATATATCTACCTTTATTATTTTATATCGCTTTTTCCCCTCGTATAAAATGCATTAAAACAAACTGCAGCTACTGCATAGAGTGAGTGTGTTATGATTTGAGACAGAGCATTTCTCTCGGTGACAATGGCGTATTTTCTGGTAAGGAATAGAACTGAGGCTCATCTTTGTTGTATTCGTAGCGAGTAATTCGAGGTATTCGAGATGACAATAGCGAGAAATATTGAAGATGGTTCTCTCTGATATGATGCTAAGTGATATGCCTTTGTATGGCCAGGTTAATAATTATATGATAGACTGTGTATAGTAGTGTGTAATGTGTGTGTATTAGTGTGTAATGTGTGTGGATAGGTGTGTAATATGTGTGTGTTGTATGTGCTTTTGTTCTTCGTGAAAAAGTATTCACAAAAAAAGAAATATTCTATAAATAAAAATATGTAAATAATATTGATTCATTTAAAAAAAATTAAGTTTCCAATTTTTTAGATAAATTTCAGTTTTAAATAAATTATTATTATCGAATTCAACTTTGCAAATGAATAAATAAATCTAGAAAAAATTCCATTAAAATCATGATTTTGAATTCTTTCTTGAATTAATTCCCCGATATCTAAAGTAACTTGGATGGAAATTATACTAACCATAAAATAACGTGATTGTGTCGTGAAGGAGGCTAGCTTAGAATGTAGCTACCCACAAAGAAGTTATTGGTGGGGCCATAGAAGATTAAAAGAGATCTCATTTGATTTTCTATGGCTTACTTGATATACTTATATATTAAGCCTTACTTATTACACTTATATATTAAGTAATCCATGCCTAACCATTACTTTCTCTAGTGTGTCAGCGAAATTTAAATTTAATAATTTGCTGTTCCTACTAAATTTTCTTCTACTATTGTGTAAATTCCGAGTTATCAGACTGTTCTACATCTTCGATCATAAAAGAAATAGATATGTTTTTCTTATATGATCGAAAATGTGAAACAGTCCAATAACTCGGAACCTACCCTAGTTTTCATTCTATTAGACACAAAAAAATAGATATATATATTTGCAACCTCAGACTAGAAATGTATGTATATTCAGACTAACTATATATTAATCATTTAAAAAATATGTAATATCTTAACATTGTGATTAAATTTCTCTTTAAATGGTGATAAGCTCCTCCACTATCACAATAGCTATCATGATATACCGTGTGATTATCTCCATTTCTTAGTCCTTCAAATCTCCGGCACCAATTGACTTCCTGATAGTATTGATATTATTGATGATACGGTGAATGGTGTTGGAGAAGCTTTGTCAGGTGACTTACCTGCCAAATATCAATGGGACATCAATGCCAAGATTTGGTGGGAAGAAACTTCTCGGGGTATCTTCAGAGAGAGTTATGGTTGTAGAAGGTTAAGGCTCTCTTCACACTTGCATTTCACTACGCCGCTATAAAAAATTCTCATGATAAAAAGTTTAGCTGCAATTGATTTTAACGGAGCTTTTCACACTTGCGCTGTTTTTACCAGCATTTTTTCTAACGCGAGTGTTAAGGGCTCCGTCAAAATCAATTGCAGCCAAGCTTGTTGCCATGAGCCTTTTTTTAAAGGTGGCGTTCTAACCCTGGAACGACCAACAGGCCTCAGAGGCCCATTCTGGTGGAAATGCAGATGCATACTTTAAAAATATCAATATAAATACTGCAACTCGTTTCTTTTACTTTTCTATCATCATTACCAAGTTAGCCCAAGAACTATTCTATAAGATCCATTTCTTCCAGTTAGTGTTGTTATTCAGCTGAACATACAAAGTAGAGCAAGAGATGCTACTTTTGCTCTTCGACTTCTACCAAAGACAGAAATCTAAGATTCACTGCAACATCTGTCAAGAGTTCAATCAGTGTGTAGATAAAGAAATAACGTTACGCTATTTGGAACAAATCCCATAAATTCTGATCCTAGATTAATAATTTTATTAGAGCTTTGAACTATAAAATTAAGCGCAGGCCCATGGTCGAGGCCCGCCTGGTCTCTAATGCTTTTTCTGGTCTTTCTAGGTTTAATCTTCTATGGCCCTACTATAACACTTCAATGACTTCTTTCGTAACAATTTGGTTAATTTATTAATAATTAAATACAAAGCAATTTTTGTTAATTCGAAGCTCTCAGCAGTCTATAGACTCATACAAACATAGAATTTATTGTTGAATCATGCTGTAAGAATATTTCCTTTATTAGTTAGAGATGCATACAATGAAACTGAGAAAAGTATTAATGTAATAAATAGAAAATACATTGCATTAAATAATATGTAATTTTACTTCTATAAGTAAGTTTGAACCCCTGAAACACAAAAAGGCTTATAGGGCAACCTATAATATTGCCTATCAAATAATATTTGTTCATTTACCAAAATAGGTATAAATAGGGGTAGGATATCTACGCGCGAAAGAAAAAAAAAATTAAACTCCAGCGATAATAAAACATTCGATGCAGACAAGAATATTTAAAACTGAAATATTAGGAATAGCAATGGGCCTAATACACTCCCTTGTGGCACACCGTGAGAGATGGACATAACACTAGAAACTAAGGCTTATAGACTGTATATAAAAGGCTAGAAACACCAGAAATCAACATTTGCTGGAGTTGATTGTATCAAGAAAATAATAACTATGGACTAATCATAACTGGCGGTATATTTCCTTCATATTCGACACGATATAGTACCAAATATTATTGGTATCCATGCTACCTTTATACATTCACTACCACTACATCTCACGTATCTACGCTACTTTTCTCTCTTTGTTTTTGGCATGTCTTTGACAGTGCTCTTTGTCGTCTGATAGAGATGGTTTGTTCGGTAGGAGGGTCTATGCGAGGGCTAATTGACACCATCGTTGATAGAGTGGTGAGACCCTCTCAATGACCAGGATATGAGTGGCTATGAGGGGAAGCATGTGTTACTTCCTCTCCTTAGACACTCTAATCGATGAATCGTCAATACTTTTAACAACAGATTAGCGAAATAATATGATTATTTGCTTGTCTTGTAAACATTAAATTTAGCCATTTAATTCAACTGTTTATTCGCATGATGGTAATAATTGTACTATCTACCATACCATCTTTGTGTTTTTTATATTTCTAGATATCTAATTGAGGTTTTTTATTATCTTCTATTGAGATGAAAAACAATTAATTACTTATGATATTCCCTAAATAGTCTACTATTCCCTAAATATCAATTCTCTACAATAACCCATTACTCCCTAATTACCTGAAACACTGAAAAAAATTCAAGTGATATTGACTCAAAATTTGAGTTTTCAATTTGTGTCAAATCCAGTTCAAAAATGTGAGTCAATTTGACTCATTCTAACATTTACTCAAAAACAAGAGTCACATTGACTCCTAATTATTAATTATCAGATTGACTCAGGCCGAGTCAATCAAGAAAAAAAACTGTAATATTGGAGTCTTGCCAGGCTTGACTCAAGCCATGAGTCAGGCTGACTCTTCATTTTTCCCCAGTTCAGCTAATCAGAATCAGTTTGTCCCACGTCTTAACACAGCTAATTCCTCTCGTTATAGAGAGATTTTAGATGTGGGACAAGGGACATAAAACGTCTAACCCTCACCGTTTGCACAATGCACAGGGGTCTCCCTCTGTCCCACGTCTGATCCCACGTCTTGCAAGGTTTACCACAGCGAAGGATGTCTTTTTCCATTTGCAAGACGTGGAACCCATGGGGATTCAAGACTTGGGATAACGAGGATAAAAATACCTATCTAGTTAGCTACTAGTATTTATCAGTACCTGTACCTGGTACTTACTAGTGTTCATCAATACCTATCTAGTTACCATTAGGGTTCATCAATACCTCCCTAGTTATGATACGTAAATAGAGCTTTCCAATGAATTTTGTAGCAATATGTATAGCTATTTTTTACCCTTAAGATTTGCACCACGACTCTATAGAGCAAAAGCAGATATGAACACGTTGAATAAATTTCCACTCTCTTTTTCATATACTTATTCAATTACTTTTTCCTGCGTAAAACACACGAGGGACATCCCGCGTGGGACAGACGTGGGATATTAGACGCAGTAAAGACGTGGGACTAACGTTGAATATCCCGGGTGAAACAGACGTGGGATTTGAGTGAGATTCAAAATGTGTGTGGGACATCTCGCGAGGGAAAGACGTGGGATAACCCCAGTGGGATAGACGTCGGATGACCTCCGGAGGAGAGACGTGGGGCATCCCACTTGTTCAAGACGTGAGATGTAAGTGAGAATTAAGACGTTGTAAAGACGAGGGTATGTTATAAGATGTCTGAAATCTCTTGTCATTCTCAAAAAATAGTTAGCTTGACCACTACTCTCTAAATAGCCCACTATTTTCTAAATAGCAAACTATTCCCCGAATAGCCCACTATCCCCTAAATAGCCCGCTACTCCTAAATAGCCCACTACTCCCTAAATAGCCCACTATTCCCTAAATAGCCCACTACTCCCTAAATAACCCACTACTCCCTAAATAGCCCACTATTCCCTAAATAGCCCACTACTCCCTAAATAGCCTCTGGTCTGCAATGACAATAGTTCCCTCCCACAGCTCCTGCACCACACTGGCCACATTATACCAACCAAATTAACCGGAATGATTTCAGTTGAAAGAAAATATTCTTTTGTTTAAACGCAAAAGGCATAATTTTCTAACTTAGACTCGAAAGCTTTATGAAGGACATTTTGTGGGAACCAACGTTTGTTTGACTTAAAGATTTGTTATTGAGTGCAATACAGGAGAACAGTGAGGAGCATGAGAAAAATGAGGAATTAGCTAAAAGCACATTGTTAATGGAATACATTGTTTATAGGAAAGCTATTAAGCTAACTGCTGAGTTATCGGACAGCTATGAATTATCGATCATTTAAGAGAAGAAAATACATTTTGACATTTTATACGATAGTTTAATTGGTATCCATGATACCTGCAGGTATCATGGATGCCAATTAAAATAATCCATGATACCTACATGATACCTGATATTAAAATAATCCAAGATACAGGTATCATGGATAACAATTAAAATAATCCATGATACCTTCATGATACCTGATATTAAAATAATCCAAGATATCTGTAGGTATCATGGATACCAATTAAAATTGTTAAAATGTAGATTTCTTATATGATCGAAAAAGTGAAACTGTACAATAACTTAGAACTTACCCTACGTATTCGACTGCTCCTTAACATTTTTAATATTATTTATTTCGTTTTTCAATATATTACTTTGTTTTCATTTAATAACGGTTTAATGTCATTAATCATATCCCACCGCTTAGGATACCATTCATCTTTTTAGTTCAAAAAGACACCGCTCTGAGGGCTACTGTGAAGATGACAAATAACCAACCGATATTGTTGTCCTGCTTCTTGTTCTTCGTCGGACGCGTTAGGAGTGCGCAGTTGAAAGTGTTCCGCGCAACGTCTCAGGAAGTTGCGCATTGTTGACGCTCCAATGCGCACACCATTTTTGTAGATTATTTTTTGTAGATTGTTTTTTTCGAAAAAAAATGTCGATTATTTTTTTCTATTTATATTTTCGATAAATTATGGAAAACTATTTTTAAATTTATCTATTTATATTATATGAAATATCTTCATGTATAAATGTGTTTAATCAGACTTTTTAATTCACTATTTTTTTAAAAACAAGAATCAAACAATATGTTTTTATCTATAAAATCTATATAATTTTTTTAAATAGAGTAGAAACACATGTTAATTATTATTAAATGATTCTTCAATATCTGTCATTATTATGTTGAGTAAGTTCCGAGTTACGTGTAACTGTCCGATAACTCGGAACTTACCCATACAGCTAATAGAATTTTCCTGACGAAAGAACAAACCTAAAGGATGGAAAACGGAAGTGATTCTGAACATTTTAATTGGCGCTCATTGAAGAGTGAAAATGTGGCACCTATTGTGAGTCTCCTAGTCTCATTTTGGTGGGGGTATGGGAGATTAAGGTGGGAAATCACTTAATCTTCTATGGGCCCACCATAAGATGTTTCTAGCCAGTTATAGAAGGGAGTATGGTAGATTTAGTACCCCCGCACACGAGCGTCTTTTTTACGCAACTTCTTTTTCTTGCGTCCAGAATTGTCCATATTTTAACGGTTTTAACGTGCGTTCAAAAAACGCACGTGTGCCCACATACCATAGAGTTGCTATTTTAGGGCAATGCGATAATTGATCCACGTCAAAAAGACGCTCGTGAGCGGAGGCCATACAAGGGGAAGCCGTACATAATCTCCTATGAGCCCACCATAAGATGTCTAGCCATTTATGGTGGGGGTATGGGAGGTTAAGAGGGGGAGCCACACCCAATCGTAAGAAGAATGAGAAAATCAAGTTAGCGTATTCTGGTACTCAGGCAAAAAGGACTATAAGACCTCAGTCTACATTTCTTTTTTATATATATATTGATTTGTTATTGATGTGACCGATAGGGTAAGTTCTGAGTTATCGGACAGTTAATTGCACCTTTTCGATCATAGAAAAAGTATGTATAATAATTATTAGTAAATTATTATTTTGCTTGGTATCCATGATACCTGTAGGTATCAGGGATACCAATTAAAGTAAAAGTTAAAGTAATAGGTATTATACACTATTTTATTTTATGATCGAAAATATAGTACTGTCCGATAACTCATTACTTACCCTATGCGTCTAAAAATAACTTCATTACCGTCACTTTACACAATAGGCTTTTCACTAGCAGTTAATATTCTCTCTATCAGTGCTACAGAGTGCACTGTACTGTGAAAATCAATTAGCTACCTAGAGTCAATTGTTAGAACGATATCTTCATCAAAGTAATATTAGAGGAATATTAGAGGAATATTAGAGGATTATTAGAGGAATTTTAAAGGAATATTAGAGAAATATTAGAGGAATATTAGAGGAATATTAGAGGAATATTAGAGGAATATTAGAGGAATATTAGAGTAATATTAGAGGAATATTAGAGGAATATTAGAGAAATATTAGAGGAATATTAGAGGAATATTAGAGGAATATTAGAGGAATATTAGAGGAATATTAGAGAAATATTAGAGGAATATTAGAGGAATATTAGAGGAATATTAGAGGAATATTAGAGGAATATTAAGGGAATATTAGAATGTTGTACTCCTAAATTGTGTTACAGTCTCAAACACTAAAAATCGAAAATCCGGAAAACAAAAAATTTGGAAAACATAGAATCCGAAAACAGAAAATCTGATAAAAAATGGGAAACAGAATATTCGGTATACGGAGAATCTGGAAAATCGAAAATATGTAAAACCGCATATCATAATACAGAAAATTCTAAAATAACAGAAATCGAAAAATAAAAAATATAGAATATAGAATACAAAAAAAATTGAATTAAAGAAATCCTGGTATTTTTCTCAAGAATCAAATTTTAACCGGATAATTTTAATATATTATTTTTTATCCTTAAAACTATAATACTTTTTATTTGCTTTTATCATCATTTCCATGTATCATTTTGTCATTTTGACAAGTAATGCACTAGTTTTATTATAGTACCTGTTTCACTATTTGCTAATTTCAAGGAATTCTATTTAAAATAGTAATTTTTTATGTCTATTTGACACACATGTGGTAAAACATATTAGTTCATTATTAGTCTCTTTGCGCAAACATCATCATTAGTCAGAGAAAATGCAGTTACGGTGCATTCTAATCTGCACTTTAACTGTGAAGTATAATTTTAAAAAGACACATCCTCATTGACATGTAGGGTATGTTCCAAGTTATCGGGTCCACATTTTTTATCATATAAGAAAAATATTTAATGATTGTTATTTAATATTTATTTTAATTGGTATCCATGATACCTGCAGGTATCATGGATACCAATTAAAATAAATATTGAAATTATTTATTGTAGACTTTTTTCTTATGGGTCGAAAATGTTGAACCGTCCGATAATTGAAAATTACCATAAATTCGTATGATTGACAGTTTAAGTGTGTGATTTTTTGATAAATTCCTAGTTCACGTCCCTATTTCATTTAGGGACGTGAACTAGGAAGGGGGTATCTTAAATTAAAATTTTCTTACCATAATAACCGTTTGAAAACAAGAGCATTTATTTGTTTTCTAAAAAGATATTCTTTAATTTGTTGAATTTTCATTTAGGGACGTGAACTGGGAAGGGGTGATTGGATCGGTTCCTAGTTCACGTCCCTATTTCCTTTAGGGACATGAACTAGGAATATAATGATTTTTTTTATATTTGATGCTAGTATATTGATAATAGTTCAAAAAATACAAGTAAATCTATTAGTACGTAATATTCCTGTCATTTTGAAGATACATTCCATAATGATTAAATTTATATACGAAATGTAAGTATGGCATAATTCTTAAAGGGTGAAATACCTGAACTTTACAATTTATTTATAATCAGAGAAGTTACATAGTTAAAGATCATCTTACATTGAAATTCATTTCTACCGAATCGAATGGACTTTAATTCAAATGGTGGTAATTAGGTACAAAGTCTAATTTACAATTTCACACCCAAATACAACAGAAGCGCATTTGTTTAATATCAGAGAAGATTGTTTAGTAATGGAATCTGTACAATTTACTCTTAATTATTTAAAACAGATGCTTACTGTTGATTAACTCAAACTGTGATTTGAGTCATTAACAAACCAGCAAAAACTCCTAAACGATGGAAAAGCCAACGCAAGGGCCAGATGAACGATAAATCAGTCCTAGTTGAAATTGGTTTGTTTCTTGGGAATCTAAGTCTAATGATAAAAAGGAGAACTATTGAAAAAATAAAAATAATTTAAAATGTTTTTTTATTTTTTTCTAAGAATAAATCAAAATCCGAAACGTTTGATTTATTAGAAAAAAAAATATAAAACATTTTAAATGAGTTCTGTTTCTTCTTTTTATCATTAAATCATCTTTGGCTGCTTGAATAAATACCATGAATAACAGAAATAAAAATGTGAATAGAGGAAAATAAAGGTAGGTATAAAGAACCCGTATTACATTTAGCAGAGGTAAAAAAAAACCTTCCCTACATTTTTTTTCTTTATTTATTTTGATGTACGTTTATTATTGAAGATTAAAACAAAATTGTCAATAATAAAATTTGTCAAAACAATCGTCCAAAATTTAAGATTAAGGCTTATTAAAAGCCAGTCCAGTTTTTATACTAGGAGTGAAATGTGAATTAACTTATTCCGAAATATCAAAAATAGATAAAATTGAACAATATGATTTTTTAAAGACCTATTGAATATAATTACGCCATCTAGCGGTGAAAATATCAATCTCCGTGCGTGAGTTTGTCACGTTTGTGTTCTTAATTTTAGTCACCAAATCTGTAGCAACGCCATCTAGCGGTACAACTGACTATTTATCCATTTAACCCTAATTTGTAAGCTATTTCATTATATTAAGATGCATAATTATTAGAATGTGTACATATTATGTATGTGGTACTCGGATATTTCGGTCTCATTTTATAATGATTTTATTAAAGAACAATAATAGAAACAGTTTAAATTGTATATACTAAAACGTAAATAACCCCAAACCCCCCGCCAGATCAGAAATCAGTCATGAAGGTAACAGTACAGCAAACTAGCTGATACAACAAACTACATAATGGCAATTTATGTAAAGAGGCCATTTATATTCCCAAGATCGAAATTTCTGGCCACATATGTATTTCTATTAGTTATTAATGAAGTAAGGAAAGTAGTTTTAGTGTCCTTTAAAGTTTATAAGTTTCTCTGTCACCTGGTCAGACCTAACTCTCCAATACCTAAAATTTCCAGGCGCTGGTCGGCTTCTTTACACCGATTCTATTCGGTTTGGCGTAATTAGATCAACAGGAGCGTATGCATAGGCAGTTCATTAGTTATTTACCAAACACTGTGAATTGTGACGGCATGACAAAGACCCGCCATTGTAATTTAGATGGGACCACTCGACCTGTGACTCCAATAGACTAAAAAACAACGCACCTACAGAAGGCAAATACCAATCAATGATTAATGGAACATAACACATGTGTAGCGGAACTGAAACACAGACTAACTTGTTAAAGTTTAACGTGTGTGTTTGTGTAGGTTTGTCAGTTTTAAATTTTACAAAATGAAACTGAACTATAATTGAAATGCTTGGAGATATTATAAAATTGTTTTTTGAATTGGTCATTTGAAAATGATAGGAAATTAGAAAACTGTGATTATTGAAATTAGTATACTGAAGTGACTCTTTACTCTGATAGTACATCATCGCAGTGACTCTTTACTCTGATAGTACATCATCGCAGTGACTCTTTACTCTGATAGTACATCATCGCAGTGACTCTTTTCTCTGATAGTACATCATCACAGTGACTCTTTCCTCTGATAGTACATCATCGCAGTGACTCTTTACTCTGATAGTACATCATCGCAGTGACTCTTTACTCTGATAGTACATCATCGCAGTGACTCTTTTCTCTGATAGTACATCATCACAGTGACTCTTTACTCTGATAGTACATCATCGCAGTGACTCTTTTCTCTGATAGTACATCATCACAGTGACTCTTTCCTCTGATAGTAC
>CANNZV010004525.1:0-39664 GCA_947561585.1 Caprella mutica
GTCTGTTCAGTTTAGTAATAATATTTCAATACCTTCAGTAATAATATATTGATTACTATATTCAGTAATTATATACAATTTCATATATTCATGAATAAAAAATTATTTCAATTTCATATTTTCCGTAGCTAATATTAATCTAATATTTCCTTAAACAAGCCTGTATTTTTAACTTTAATCATTTCTATTTAGTTCCTTATCATTGTTATAATTTCTCATATCATTGTTATATGTTGTATTAAATTGTTTTTACGGTGAATTGAGTTGCGGTGAACTTTCCATGCGGTGAATTGAGTGCGATGAACTTTCCGGTGGTGAATCGAGTGCGATGAACTTTCCGGCGGTGAATTGAGGGCAGTGCGGTGAACTTTCCTCACACCGTTTAAGTTACCGTCAATTAGTGTAAAACTATCCATTATCATTCGACCAATTTTCCATTCGATCAATTTTCCATTCAATCAAGTGCTTTCAATAAATTGTTTTCGGTCAATTGCTTTCGATAAATTTTCCGGATCCCGTTTAACTACAACAATTAAGGGGCCTTTACACTGTGTCATAGTCAGACTAGCCCCTAGTCTGACGAAATTTTGTGAACAAGTTTTGAGCTAAAAGTGAATGAAAGGTTAGATGTACTACATTCATCTAATTTTGATTCTGTGAGAAGGTGCAAGTGGATAGTGCGACGATTTATTGTGGTACAGGGTGGGGCGTAAGTTTGGAAGCAAATGAAATTGCATATTATAATCCAACGGAAAATATATTTAATAAATTACAGTTATGTATTATTACATAAGGGTTTTAAGAATTCAAAAATCATAAATTTATTCAAAGTGTCCCCCCTTGTTTTTAATAACAGCCTCAAATCTCCTCCGAACTCCTCCTACTGCGGCACGCAACTGTTCTTGTGAAATTTCCTTCAAAGATCTCCGGAGCGAACGCTTTAAATCATCCACACTGCGATGGAATTTACCACAGGCCTTTGATTCAAGAATGGACCATACCGAAAAGTCCATAGGATTAACATCTGGGGAGCAGGGAGGCCACATTTCTTTGGACCAAAACCGTGGAAGATGGTCATGGCACCAATTTTGAGTGACATTTGCAGTATGTGAAGTCACGCCGTCTTGCTGAAATGTCCATAGAGTGTCATTACCGAAGTAATCCTTAGCCGACTCCAACATTGGCGTCAAAATATTCTCAATATAACATTTAGCATTGATTTTGGCGCCTTGTTCCACAAAAATTAAAGGAGATCTCCAAGTTTCTGAAACGGCGGCCCAGACCATTACTGAAGCAGGTTTCATGGTTCTGTGAACAGTTTTTTGGTTGTATGGGATGTCTTTTGCACTTTTACTAATTATTCTGTCATTTCTTCGGTTGTGAGCCATTTCTACCGTGAAAATTTTTTCGTCAGACCAAACAATTTCACCAGCCGTGCCAGACTTCAATTCTCTCAGAAGTGCTTTGCTTCTCTCCAATCTCTTTTTCTTTACAACTTCTGTCTCTTTTGGAGGGTGAAAGAGGACATCTTTAGGTATTCTTTGACAACTCTTCTCATTGTTCTTGGACTCACATTAGCTGTTTTGGCTAACAATCGTATTGACCTTTTCGGGTTCCTCCTGATCTTCTCTCGGGCACATTTTATCAGTTGTTTGGTGCGTTGTGAGCGTGGTCTACCACTTCTTGGACGATCAGTCAAGTCTCCTCTCTCATTAAAGCGCTTCACACACTTCCAAACAGTCGATCTCGCTATTGAGATAGTCTTTGAAATGACGGAATCTGACTTCCCGGCACGGTGTAGAGCAATAATGGCTTCTCTTTTGTCTGACATTTTTGAATTGACTAAATTTTTGAAAAAAATAACACTGCCACGTCATAATGTAGTGTCTCTACTATAGTTCAAACACTATCACCTACTTAGGAACTTATTTTTAAGAATTATATTAATGTTTGAAAAATTGCTTCCAAACTTACGCCCCACCCTGTACATTACATTCCATTCAACTGTGTCTACTGAGAACTGTTATAGCTCTACAACATCGACTATAATGCCTGAATCATCTCACACGCAGGGCGAGACTATCACACTCTCGTCAATGTCATCTAAGCTAGATGATATTCTGGTTCGTCTAGATGCAATTAATAGCCGCTTTGAAAAGTGTGAAAAGGATAACGCTAAACAAAAGCGGAAGGTCTGCGAATTAGAAGAACGTGTTGATTATTTAGAAGCCATGCATTGTCGTAACAACATAGTTTTGACAGGAGGTGCATTGACTGGTTTGCATTAAACTGACGACTGTTCTAATGATACCGTCAATTTGCTAAAGCACAGCGTAAATTATGAGCTAACTCGCACAAATTTATTGTCAGCATATCGACTTGGCACTAGACCTTCAAATCAGTCACCTGATCGAAGAAGTGTTGTAGTGAAGTTGGCTGATTACGGTGTGAAAAAAGATATGATATCTGCTTTCAGAACTGCTAGACCGGCCAAACTTTACGCAAATGATGACCTCACCCCCGCTAAATCTTCATTACTGTATAAACTGCGTCAAGCCAAGAAGAAGCTTCCTTATAAAGTAGCTGGATGTGGAGCACGGGACGGGAAGCTATTTATATTACTCAAGCCACCGGCTGCAAATGCTAGGTACCAGCGAATCTTCATACGTGATGAACAACAATTTGGCGACTTGTGTATGAAATCCTTTGGTATATCCATGTGTGAACTCTTGGAGAACACTCATCGAAACTGACTATATACGGGAGCAATGATCTATTGTGTCAGTCTGTGGTATCATTTGATACCAACAGAACTGCATATTTAATATTGTGGGCGATTGGTAAGCATAGATATATTTCAAGATATCTGATAACTTGCCTTGACCCTATATATTCTTTTCTTTCTTAAGGGGCCTTTACACGGTAAGTGCTCAGTGCCACTTTGTGGTAACACTGCTCTATGCCACGACCACTTTACTACTTGCCCCACCCTTTTTGGCAAAACTTGGTGGTGACCAAGCTATCGCTTTGAGAGCGAACGCTCACCACAAAGTGCCACTGTCTGTCAGTAGCGATTGACAGACAATCAACAACCCCTTTCATTGGCCTAGTTTATAAAACGTTAATAGGAGTGATTAAAATAATAGTTTAGCTTCGTAAATAAATTTAGTGTTAATTTGAATTATCGTTAATTTGAGTGTAAAATTCCTACTGACAAAAATTTAGGTTAGTTATGACTTCAATGATATGGCATATAGGTATGAGGAAGGTTTGAGGAAAACAAATATGAATGATTAAACTATATATTGCTATGGAGATGTCCAAAAGGCAGCCTCCAATTGTTTCATCCAGCGCACGTATAGAAGTATAGCACATATGTAGCCGCACTAGTTAGGCAGCATTAGCTACACGTCTGTACACCGTCCACAGGACACTGAATAAAAGAAAGAAAATATGAAATGCCTAATATTACTATAGAAAACAGATAGAGAGGAACACTAATTTATAGTGGAACTAGTTAACATGAAGTTTTATTGTACAATGTAAATAGGAGTTTATATGAATAATTAAAGTTTAAATGGTTTAGATATTAAATAGTTTGCTATAGGATTCTATAACGTAGTTAGGTTTATATCGTAATTAGGGTTATATCGTAATAGCGTAATTAGGGTTATATCGTAATAGCGTAATTAGGGTTATATCGTAATAGCGTAATTAGGGTTATATCGTAATAGCGTAATTAGGGTTATATCGTAATAAATTGTAATAAATTGTAATAGATCGTAATAGATCGTAATAGATCGTAATAGATCGTAATAAATTGTAATAGATCGTAATAAATTGTAATAGATCGTAATAAATTGTAATAATAAGTTATTAACAAAGCAGTGTTTTGCGGAAAATAGTGTGATAAAGTGAATTTTTAAAGTAATTATGAGGTCACTGAAATTTTAATAAGAATGAGCGAAGTCCCCCAAAAGTTAACACTTACGGTATAGACATTTCCAGCCACTCCAAAAATCTACCAGTCTCCGTTGTCAAAATCGTCCGTCATAGCTCCCTGGTATCAGTTACTCCATTCGTAGTACATCTGAATGCCATCTAGGGTATCCCTCATCCATTGCCATCCACGGGATCCCAAAGGGTTCTCACTCCTCCATACTAATGGTTCGTAGTATTAGAAGAACTAGCAATGAGATTGGTTCGGATTATACTATGGGATAAATTATTCACCACTGCAGTTCACAATTAGTAGGAAAGTGGAGACGAGGCTGTTAGTTACACGGAGTGTGTTTATCTTCAGGTAACTGTAACGATACTGACTAGGTTTGTGCTATGTAGCACACAGGTTAATTCTGAGCGATATCTTCAGAACTTTCCGCTAGTGAAAACTTCGGAAGACCTCGCTCATATATTTACTTTATAAATTATAGATATTTAGTTAATGAGAGTTATGATTTTTAAAATATTATTCATACTCAATTATATATTTTAGACACCTAGTAGAAGAGCACCCATGCATATGGAAAATAAAATAAAAACATTATGAAGATAAAACGCTAACAGAGTTAGTGTTTTATAGCATATTAGCAGGGTTGTGACATTTTGTAAAAATATGCTCTTAAAATTATAAACTCCATGAAGGTTATAAACGACATCAAAATTTAGGGTATTGGAACTTCCTATTGCTAAAGTAGAAGGGTTCTACACAATATTTTTCATCTCCCGCTTAGGATTACATGGAATTTATATTTTTAGAGCATATTTTTTACAAAAAGTCACAACCCTACATATTAGATACTAACTACGATACTAAAGTGTCAGTGCCCACCAAAGCACATTCTGCTCGTGTAAAGGCGCTGAGCTACTTGGTGGGCAGTGTGGTGAAAAAAGTGTGGTGAATAGTGGCACTGACCAGTGCTCGTGTAAAGACCCCTTTTCTCTATGAAATCTTAAGTTGTGGAAGTACCGCTGAACATATATAATTGCTCTTTGGATGCGGTTGCTGTATTGATATTACTGATAAAGTGGTTCTTATTTTTTATTTAGTCATAATTATATCATTTCTATTTTTGATAAGAAAACAACCGGTAATATTTTCTTGTCAATTTGTTCTAGGTCTGCTTATCTGTACTTGTTTATTCCTTTTTGTTCAATTTTTATTCCTTGTGCATCTGCTTGTAACTTGAATTCATGTATTTTTGTAATGTTGTACCCATTTGTAATTTCTTGCCAATTAGTTGCTGATTATGCTGTATTTCATTCCTTTACTGGTTATTTTGATGGATGATTCCTTGAAAACTTTAGACGACGATTTGTTTGATAATTATTACCATTCTATCAACGGTGGTCACCGATCAAATTATTATTCAATTGCAAATTTTAATGATACTTTCAAAGATCTAGATAATAGCATTATTCTCTGTAATTATAACATCCGTAGTTTCCACATGAATTTTGATAATTTTAAGGCCTTTATGGTTTCACTTCATATTGAGTTTAATTTGATTGTATTAACTGAAACTAGATTTGCCGCTGATTTAGGGAGGAATATTATTGGCTATAATGGTTTTCATATTGTCCGTGTGGGCGGGGGAGGGGGTGGAGTTTTTATCTACTCTGTTGTTTATCTAAACGCCCATAAGATTCCTCATCTCTCATTCGTTTATCAGACCATTGAACTATGTAGTTAGGATGAATATCAATCAACGCAAAATTGTAATTGTAGCAGTGTACCGCCCTCCTAGTGGGCGCGTATATGAATTTATTAACTGAGTGTTAACTGTACTGCACGATGATACCGTAGGCGACTCTGAAATTATATTGACTGGTGACATAAATATTGATCTTTGCTGACTATGATAATTCTTGTTACGATGTTTGACATTTTATTCATACTATGTTTTCACATAGCTTTCTTCCAGCAATTACTAGACCTACTAGATATCTTTCAGGTAGACAACATGGATCTCCATCAATTTTAGAATATATTTGGTACAATAAATGCAATGCCATAGAATCTGGAATTTTAATATTTGATACTACTGATCATCTACCAACATTTTTTGTCTTAGAAGATATCATGCAGTCAGATCGTCACCTTGTTGAAATTAAATTTCGGGATAAATCTCTTAAACATTTTGAAAGGTTTATAAATGAATGTAGGGATCTAAATTTTGTTTTGTGTAGGGATGTAAATGTGAATACTATTGTGTTTATTGAAAAACTGGATGAAGTTTATTGTAGATGTTTTTTTTTTAAACAAAGTATTCGGAACGTTTTTTGTTCATTTAATTATTTTACGTTTTGAACATGTACCGTACATATTCTGACTGCCTGTCGGCTACTATTATATACATAGGTTTCTGCTTAACACTTAAGCGAAGAACATGCGTCTCTCCCCGCTCTTCTTCCGTTACGTTATTCATTCTTTCCTGACTAGCGGTAAGTTTTATAATAATCTTAATTCTTTAATAACGGATTATGTTCCCTCAAATCTCAATTAAAAATTGCTTGAAATATGTAAAACTATAGGTAAAGTTATAAACGTATATATTAGGGAACATTACATAACACCCTACCCAAATAACTTAGCCGTTGGCTAACCAGCCCTCATGGAGAAATAATGATAATTTAAATTCAAGACCGATTTTAAAGCTGTCTTTTCATTCATTCAATATTTCGCATAAAAACATACGATTAGACAAAAACGAAGGTGATAAATGGTAAGATACTCTTATTATGAGCATTTATTTAAATCTATAATAATATTAGGAATAAATCAGAGATCTTTCCAGGCATTAGATGCAAGAGTGTGTTGCAGTACATAAGGGTGAATATTTCACTATAATCAGTTAACTGTAATTCTTATAGCGGCTTAGCGAGATCAAATATGTGCGAGAATAATTGCGCACACCAAGCTTCGAACAATAACATCTAATAAATATTTGTTTCTTGTCTTAGATTGTTACTTTTATTTTGAATGAAATTTTTTTCTTTTGCTTTTACTAATGTACGAGTAAATATCAAATGAAGGTTTTTAAAAGAGAAAATATTGAAATGACTCAAATGAGCAAACTTTTGACGGCTAAGTAGGAAGGCTGAACAGATAATTTCGCTTTAAAATTGAATTGATTATAATTTATATATAGGTATAATAAAATTACATATAAGCTATAATAAAACTTTGAGAAATATTCACAGAAATCTTCACTAGCTGACCATTCTAATATATTGAATTGAAGAAGAAGTTTAGCAAATAGTGTATAGGAATACATAATACGGTATCTATAGTACTTTCATATTCAAACAAAATGCAAAAAGTTTCTATTTCATCAGTTTTCTAGATCGGATTAATCAAAAATGTTGTAATATTAATGAAATTTTGAAAAACAATAGTAAAAACTTAAAAATTATTAATTAATTAGATACTTGGATACTTCAATATGGATACATTGTCTTGCATTGTTATGACGACAGAGTTGGTCTTAATTTTTCTTTGCATGAAATTCAGAGGTCAAAAGAAAATTTAGAATAACAACCTAAATTACGTATTGGAGTGGAGACTGGAAGGGACCTTTAAAGATACTTAATGCTCCTACTCAATATTACTAACTTATTAAGTAGTAAGTACAGTGGAATTCCTTTATTGTATAGTGAATCATGCTGAATAGTAAAATCCTGTATAGCGAAATTACCTCTATAGTGAACATATTAAGGTTAGTCTACCACAAATATTCGTAAGTTTTCTATGAATCTCTTATTTCTATTTAGTAAATTCACTAAATTAGTTGTATTTCATGAAACAGGAGTTCTACCATGTAGTCATGTGAAGTCACAGTATAATTATTATTATATATTTATTATATTAGCCCAAATGAATTTGACGTATGTTTTCTAGGCACATCTTTTTTAAATTACTTTATATATTTCATGTCATTCCTTTAATTTACTGGCCTTTCTTGACTTTGTTCCTACATAAATACAAACTATATTTTTGAATTCAAAAGTTAAATATTTACGTATCGGCGTAAATCAGCGTAAATCACATAAATTCTGGAATTAATTGTACTTGAGTGACATGTGGCAACGTAGAAATACAGATTGGTTACCCAATACGCAAAAATGTATCCACGTTTTTAGGTAGTAGAGACAAATACGCGAGCTGTGATTGGTTCACGTACTCCATCCAATCACAGTTCAGCTCACTCAGTTGCCAATGTCTTATATACCTATGCATTTATTTCTCCTTATATATTCAATATTTTTACTTGAAATTTGGTACACATTAGTTTAGTATATATACTAACAACTTGTAAGAACACAGTAACGTAGGTTTATAAATAAGACATGTGTTTTTTTAACATAGAGTCAAATCTTCTCGCTGCTTCTGACAGTCAAACGCATTACGGTTAATAATAATATTTAATAGTAAATAATTGGTATCTTGTGGAAAAACTGTATCTTTATATAGGTTGCCCTAATAGCCTTGGAAGCATAAGTTAGTAATAGGGCCGAATATAAATGTGTAGACTGTAGTTCAACTTTTATTTTTATTTTTTAGATATAAAATATATCCCTAAAAAATCCGAGGTTATTATACAAATGTTCGGAATAAATTTTTGGTTCGGAACGAATATTCGGACCAAACTTTTCGAAATTGGGTTCGCTATACGGAGGTTTGGAACCCAAAATCGACGAAGATTCGGATTCGGAACCTAAAAAAAGATTCGCGCGCCCAGCTCTGTATATATCTAACAAGAGACTCAGTAAACCATGGTTGACTGGTGCACTTCTCAGATCTATTAAAAAGAAATCGGAGTATTTTAAACATTTTAAACTCTTTAAACGTCATCTGGTTACCGAATCTTTTTATAAATGTTACAGGAATTCCTTAACCAACAACATTAAGAATGCTAAAAGAATTTATTATGTTAATTTATTCAATGGGTGTAAGGGTGATATATGTAGAACATGGATAGTGTTGAATGATCTGATGCAACGTGGGAGTGACAAGAAGGCAATAGTCTCTATCTCTGTTGACAATACCGAAGTTTTAGATCCTAATGAAATAGCTAATCATTTTAATTCATATTTCATTGATATAGCGAATTCAATAAACAGCAATCTACTACCTCCTATAAGTGATCCAATTGATAATATTAATGCTAATTTACCTAATTCATTTTTTATCTCTCCTGTAACACCAAATGAAATTAATAATATTGTCCGTGCTCTTAAGAATACAACTTATGGCCTTTATAGCATATCGACCAAGATTTTCAAAATTGTTATTCAATATTTGGCATTACCTCTATCTAGTATAATTAATAGTTCCATTGAACAAGGTATTTTTCCTGATATTTTGAAACGGGCAAGTGTCACTCCTATTTTTAAATCGGGTTCAGAAAAGGAAATGAAAAATTATCGGCCTAAATCTGTCTTGCCCCTTCTTAGTAAAGTCTTCAAGAGGTGCATATACTCTAGACTCGTGAATTATCTTTCCATTAATAATATATTGAACGGTTTGGATTTCGTAAAAAAAAAGAGTACCACAGATGCCTTACTGAATGTTATTGACCATATTTATAAGCAATTAAATGAGAAAAAGGCATACTGTTGCTGTATCACTTGACTTCTCTAAAGCTTTTGACACTGTTCACATGATATTCTACTTGGTAAATTGTTTAAGTATGGAGTACGTGGACAGACACTTGCCTGGTTCAGAATCTATCTTGAAGATAGGTCTCAGAGAGTGAGAGTTAGAAGTGTTTTTTCTGCATCTAAGGTTGTTAAGTGTGGTGTACCTCAGGGTAGTATTCTCGGCCCAATTTTATTCTCGATCTATATCAATGACCTACCTGATGTTGGCATTTCTGCTAAGTTTACACTATTTGCTGATGATGCTACGCTGACATTTAGTGATCGTGCTATGACGACATGGTAGATGAGGCGAGTTCTAATCTTTCACTGGTTCATAATTGGACACTTAATAATATCCTGATTCTTAATGCGGAAAAGACCTCTTCAATACTATTCACTAATCGCACTAATGCTATAACTCACTCTCTCTGATTAGCCTTGATAATGTATCTCTATCTTTTGTTGATCATATTAGGTTTTTGGGTGTATACGTAGATAGTAAACATACTTTTTCAGTGCATATCAAGTCTTTAACAACTAAGTTAGCTAAAATTTCTGGAATATTGTACTCTTTTGGTTGTAATGCACCTGAAGATATCTTAATAAACCTTTATTATTCTTTAGTCTATCCACATCTAATATATGGAGTAATTTTATGGGGTGACTCTGCTGATGTTTACTTGGAACCTTTGAACTTGATCCATAAGAGAATTGTAAGAATTATTACTCATTCTAATCATTTGGATCATACAGCACCTATTTTTTATAGAACAAAAATTTTACGCATCAGAGACATTTACCGATATTTTGTAGGAATATATATGTTAAAACAAGAAATGTCCAATTCTATTACATATTCATCCCATGCTTATAATACTAGATACTGTACTAATGCTGTCCCTTCTTTTCAACGACTTTCCCAATGTAGTAAATCTCTTTCTTGATACTGACCAAAGTTTTGGAATTTGATACCTATATCAATCCGTAACTCTACTAATCTTGTAACCTTTAAATCTAAGTATAGAGAGCATTTAGTGAGTTCATATTTGTCCGATTGATTAATATTTCATTTGTTTAGGTTTTCCCATCTAACCTAGTCAGTTTGGTACAGCAATGAATCTTATAACGAATATCTGCCTGAAAAGGGTTTTCCTTCATATAGGCTTGATAAACTCTAGATCAAAAATTGTTTTTTAACTACATTTATGGGTGAAAATGTCACCTGTTTTTGTAATTGCTTTGCAAATTGTTTTTTTATCAATAAAGATAATAATTATTATTATCATATATACAGATATCATGCATATATTATGTATACTCAGTAGAAAGGAACTAGTTAACTATTGAACTATAGATTGATGGTAAATGATTGGAAACTAGCGATATATAACTACATATCAATAGACAAATAGGGCACAGAAATGTTCAAACGATGCCATTCCTTTAATATGTACTACCACTTCAATAAACAATGCAGCAATAACCAGATTTTAACAAGAAAAGTATTGAACATAAACAAATGCAAGAAAATTTTTGTATAATATTATATCCAAAATTCAACTTATTTATATATTTCCTCTTCTTTATCTTCTACCCGCGCAAAAAATGGATATTCCCAAAACCTTCTCGGAATATTCCCAAGGAATATTCCATGATGATGATTTTTTGATATTCAGGGAATGCAGTTTTTTGACACTTTTATGGAATAGTCCCATAAATCACAAGGGAAAATCTAGGGAATCAAGGAAACGAAGTTCAATGGAATAATGAAGGAATGCCAATGGAATAAGACATCCAAAGTAAGAGGGAATATTGAAAGAATACCTATGGAATAAGACAACTAAAGGAAGAGGGAATATTGAAAGAATACCTATGGAATGAGACATCCAAAGTAAGAGGGAATATTGAAGAACAACCTAGGGAATAAGACAACCAAAAGAAGAGGGAATGTTGAAGGAATACCTATGGAATAAGACAACTAAAGGAAGAGGGAATATTGAAGGAATACCTATGGAATGAGGCATCCAAAGTAAGAGGGAATATTGAAGGAATACCTATAGAATGAGACATCCAAAGTAAGAGAGAATATTGAAGGACAACCTATGGAATATGACAACTAAAGGAATAGGGAATATTGAAGGAATACCTATGTAATGACTAATGAGGCATCCAAAGTAAGAGGGAATATTGAAGGAATACCTATGGAATAAGACAACTAAAGTAAGAGGGAATATTGAAGGAATACCGATGGAATAAGAAAACTAAAGGAAGAGGGAATATTGAAGGAATACCTATAGAATGAGACATCCAAAGGAAGAGGGAATATTGGAGGAATACCTATGGAGTAAGTCATCCAAGGGAAGAGGGAATATTTAGGGATTACCCATGGAATAAGTCATCCAAAGGAAGAAGGAATATTGAAGGAATAACAATGGAATAAAACATCCAGAAGAAGAGGCCACGATGAAGGAATATCAATGGAATAAGTAATTCAAAAGGAGGGAATAAATGAAACTAAATAACTTAGACTACGGGTGGCCATGTAACACTAATTACTTGAGTGCATAGCTCAATTGTCACATAGCTGCACACCAAGAAGTGTACCGTGAACAAATAACTTTGTTTTAAAAATCTACGAATATTAAAACTTAAATTTCAGGACCCATTATTTATATCTAGGTATTTTCACAATTGCCCCTTTGTACTGGTATGGAATGAAAGAAGCTAAACATACGTCAATCATTTTATTAAAATATCAAATTTTATATGATTTAGAAAGGGCTTAAATTAATTAAACATAAATTAATTCCTGTGTAACTTTTTTACATGTTATAAAGGCTCAATCTATTAGCTGTCAGTAATTTTCACTCGATATTTCTCACTTATTCTATGGCGCTATGGTTGTACTTTTCACTTGCAAAGTTTTCAATTTTTAGTTAAGAAAGGCTCACAGGCATAGTAAACAGAATAGTATAGTACCCCAGTTACATGTATTTTTTGAATTTATTCTGGGTAGGCTGTGACGTCATGTATGTAAACAAGAGGTCACGTCATAGTAAACATAATTGCTGTGGGTCACGTGGAATAGAGAATTAAGATGGCGGCCAACGCGACCGATCTGACTAATGATCTAATTATCTTGAATAAATCGCCTTCTTCAAGACTAAAAATTTGTTACTATTTTGGGTGTAAAAAGACCAGTAGCAATTTCATCAACAGTCATTTTTTAATTTTCGTCCGTATGACTATAAAGATTGGATAATAGCATGCGGTAATGTGGAATTAAAAAAAATATCACCGAAAACGTTATTTAACAAAAGTTGGGTGTGTTGCAGCCATCTTTTGTGTTTGTACTGTACGTACAAACGTACGCACCATTGTTGACATGTGACGTCACAGCCTACCGGGACACGCGTAATATCCCCCCTATAGCTCTGGGATACTATATATTCTCTGTACTGTGCTCACAGGTTTCATTCACCATCACCTTCTCATTTTCCTCTTCCATCTGTTAATGCAGTCAACACTCAACAGTGCTATCGTCTCTTTTTGCAAAATTATTGACCACCACAATCGATTGGTGGTAGCGTAGCTTACATGTGCCACTTTCCTGTGTGACAACTATATAGTACAAAGTCTTTTGTATTTAGTTCTTTACTTAAGGAGGAGCAAATTTATTCAATCAAGCAATTAATTTTGTCATTATTCTTAAATTCCTTCATATTGAATATAGTGGTGTCAGTGCAGCTATAGTTTTAGAGCAAGCGCTTCATACTATATAGTACACACAATGAAATGAATAGGACATGTCTCTAGATTTGTAACTTCTTAGCCAACCATATTGCCAGAAACTGTGATAGTAGTAACTACGGAGAAATAAAATGATTAGTCATCATTTATCAATAACCTGTATTCAATTAGTTAATCCATAAATTAAATAAAAACCTAAGTGAAATTATTCTTTCAAATTTTAAAAGAGGAAAAAGTAGATCTTAAAGGGAATACAGATTTAGATAAGAAAAAAGTTTTGAGAAACAATATGAGTAAAAAAAATAAAAAATTCAAATATAAGTAAAACAAGAATGAACGAAGAAAAGCTACTATGAATATTTTTAACACTGAAAACCATTATTGGCACTTTTAAAATTTTACTATTAAACTCTAATCAGTTAAAGAACAGGTCACTGAAGAAATAATTTTATGAAATTTTATATTTCACTTACAGAGGCTAGAGAATGTGTATTGTTTAACCTAGGTTATAGCTAAATATTAATAAACATTTCATAATATAAATTAACATAGGTCAATCCATTTACAATCAAAGTATAAACTAAGTATACATATGAATAGTTATAGGCCTACAAACTGAAATAGTACGGTAAAAATAGCTAGGGTAAGTAGGGTCACGCAGGTATATTACGGCACTTTAATTTTTAATTGCGTTCTTCTCAAGAGAGTCTAAAAACATTATGAACCGAAATAACATTAAAATGTTGCATAGCTATCAAAAGAAGTTTAGTGCATGCTATAATTTGTTAATCTAAGTTTTTAACGTGTGTTTTGAAGCTATGATGTGTATGTTGTTAGAGGCCGCGGTTAGTTAGTGTACCGCAATTTAACTACTTGACCCTACTCTTATTCCGTTATCGCCAAATATAAATATTTAACTTTAAACAAAAATTCAAAATAGTTGAGTGATAACTGCTGTTGATAAAATATAAACAATGGTGTACATTCGTTAAACATTTGCAATCACAATACTAACCCCCCCCCCCCCGGTCAAGAGCCCCCCCGGTCATGAGCCCCCCCGGTCAAGAGCCCCCCCCCCCCCCGGTCATGAGCCCCCCTAGGTCATAAGCCCCCCTAGGTCATAAGCCCCCCCGGTCAAGAGCCCCCCCCCGGTCATGAGCCCCCCCCCCCCCCTGTTTTTAAATCCTTATTTACCTATATTATTTAATCCTTATTGACACTTCTGTAGTTCATTACTGATTAGACATAAAATATATGTATATCGGGGGGCGTGCCGCCCCCCGAACCCCCCTGCCAGGTCATCAAACAATCATGAAGTGTGCAGTACAACAATCTAGCGGATACAACAAACTACATTACCAACTCTCAGTTATTTCTATCTAAGTAGTTGTTCATTTGTTTAACTAGGTAAATAAGGATTAAAAAACATGGAGGGGGGGCTCGTGACCGGGGGGGCTTATGACCTAGGGGGGCTCATGACCAGGGGGGGCTCGTGACCGGGGGGGGCTCATGACCGGGGGGGCTCTTGACCGGGGGGGCTCTTGACCGTACCCCAACTTAACTACTGTCTCTTATAGCCCGTCTATAACGTCTGAACTGCACTGCTGCAAGGCGAAAACTAAATTGGATAAAAATTATTCTGGGTACCTGATTCGCAACTTTAACTAGTTTAGGATTTCATAAAAACGAAATAATTAATTTTTGTAGGTACAACTAATTTCTAATATGGAGCCAGCATTTAATTTGCTCATCCGAAACTCTATTCATTTAGATCGAAATTTTTAATTCACTTGGTGGTTTAGTATCTGCTTAAGAACAAAATGCCATATCGATGACGTTTTGAAATACAAGAGACTGGAAGAAGCAACCAGAAAGGAAAGTGAATTTTAGAAGAAGTCTCATCAGAAGTCAGTGACAATGCTCATGGATGCAGAAAAGCTCTGTGAAAGAGTTTTGTATGAATGGAAGATGAAAATGGAAGGACATACCAATACACGGAAATCTAACACCTCATAGACATAGTTGAAGAGCTCAACTCTTGCGCTATCTTTTAAAACTACAAGTAGCGTTAAAAATTATATATATGATAAAAATTAGAAGAGAACATATGAAATCTAAATTACAACAGTTCATCTTACAAACCCACGTTTCTTTGTTTTCAAATTAGACAACCAAATTCTAAAGAAATAGAAAAAATCATCGTTCGATTCAATTGACATTCCTTTGTTGTTTGAAATACATACTTTAAATTTCCCATCTTCTAGAAACATTCCTTCATATTACTCAATGGGATATAATCCTTATCAAAAATATTGAAATAGTTCCTGGGATATTCAAAAGTATTTCAGGAAGTAAAATTTTTCATTCGATTCCTGTTACATTCCGTCATTGTTTGATTCACTAAGAATACTGTAGATCCCAAATGTTCCAGGGATATTCTTTCGTTTTATTTTTGGGAATACTATTATACGTAACTAGCTTGATAATTCTTGGAATATTTATGGGATATTCAGAATGGAATACTATCAAAAATATATATTCCAAGAATATTCCAATTTGTTTCGCATGGAATACTATAGAAATATGATATTCCCTGAATATCCTAGGATGATATCTGACCGAATACTGTATAACTCTCCAATATTCCTGGAACATTCCCTCGTATAAGAATTTGAATACTATCCAATATTATTGTTACAGGAATATCCCTTCTTCATCAAACTGTGAGTGCAGATTAGGAGGGAATATTGTAGATATTTACAGATCCCTCGAATCAAACAACAGGGATGATGTTCTCGTCCACAATCCCCACCCAGACCATCACGTTTTCACCATGAGCTTTTTTGCCTTTTATTACAGTGTGAGGATTAGTGGGTGCCCCATGACGATGTACTTGTTTGTTTGGTGACTTTTTCAGAATGAGTTATTTTCTTCTGACCATATGACCCACTGAAAACACTCTTTTTCAATGCTCAACCAAAAAGTCCATTCTGCCTATCTTGACTCCAAATTGGCTTGACTCAAGACACTGGGTTAGATGTGGCATGTATGGCATTGTAGGCCCTCCATTTGAGATTTTTCCTCAAAATTCTCCATATTGCCCCGTAGCACAATTCAAGAACTCATTTGGTTTCTTTCATAAGGCACTTTAGATTTTGTTCGAAAATAGTTCTACATCTTCTATGTATACTTCTGCAATAGCTCACGAGATCTACCTCCTAAAACTTGCAGTCGGAAGGCATTTTCTTCTTTAAATCTCTTCAAAATTCTTCCGAAAGCCTGAATATTTGGACATTTTATTTAAATTCTTAGAATTGAAATATCTTCCGAATGCCCTTTGGAATTCCTTGATGCTCCTGAACTCTTCATACTTTGCGATGATAAATGATGCTTGTTAACCGTGGAAGGTAGAATTTTTTCTGAAGCTGCGACTTGGGCTGCGTACTGGGTCCATTTTCGATGGAGAATATTTGGAGAGTAAATATTTTTAAGGAATTATTCTATTAGTGTAATTCATTGTGGATCGTACTGTAGTTAGTTGTAGTTAAATGATTTATTAAAATAGTTTAACATTCAACCTCTATTCTAATTGGTATCCATGATAAGTTGTAGGTATCATGTAAACCAATTCAAATTGTTTGATAATTTGTATATATTACCCTAATTGGAAGAAATTTATTCGCAATTTAACTATTTACTATAATTTGCTACCATCGATCTCGCATACTATGAGAAATTAGGTTCTATTTATTCATGTTTTCTCTCGCTTATTACTTACTCATTTAATAGCAACACTTGGAACCACCTCTACTTGTGCCTTTGACAACATCGCAGAACTTGGTGCAGTTTGTTGTAAAGATCCCATCATCTGGCTATACGTGGATGCTGCATACGCTGGTAACAATAATTTATTTACCAAAGGATATCATAACAATAAGTCAATGGATAATCAGTTAATTAATAATAAAGTACTGAATAATCATGTAATGAATAATCATGTAATGAATAATCATGTAATGAATAATCATGTAATGAATAATCATGTAATGAATAATCATGTAATGAATAATCATGTGATGAATAATCATGTAATGAATAACCATGTAATGGATATTTATTATGTAATAAGTTATCATGTAATGAATAATCACGTAACTAATAATCATGTTATGTATAATGAAGTAATGGATAATCACGTAACGAATGATCTTGTAATGAATAACTATGTAATGAGTAATAATGTAATGAATAATCGAATATCAAATAATCAGTTAATAATTTTACTGATTTAACCTCTCTTAAACCACAAATTGTTATAGTTTGGATCTTTTTTCATTTTTACCGTTCTTGCCAATCTTTATTTAACGCTAATTGCAATTTTAGAAGATAGCGGTACGGTTATGCTTTTTCGACTACGAGGTCTTAGATTTTTGTGTTAGGTAGACTCGTAGACTTCATTTACCATGACCTCTTCAGTTTCCTCTTCCATCCGTGAATGCAGCCACATGTGCTTATGTTCCTTTCGTCATATTCGTTGGTAAGGAACAGTTTTCATGGAGTAGCTTTTCTGCGTTCGTGAGCTTTGTCACTGAAGGTGGCAGATGACTTTGCTCATGGACCACTTTCCTTTCTGACTGCTTCTTCCATTCCCATGTACTTAATTTCCTTTGGAAGTCAGCGATATGGCCTATGGTTCCGATGCAGACATTTTACCCCCTTCTAAAAAAATGAATTTAGCTATATTAAATATTTGTGTATTCTAATAATTTGTAATTGAACCTGGTTTCGCGATGAATAATAATTTCCGACTTACTGTTCTTTTTACTCCCATAGGGTCAGCATTTGTTTGCGAAGAGTTCAGAGGTCCAATGAAAGGAATCCAAATGTGCGACTCCTTTAATTTCAATCCTCACAAATGGCTTCTGGTGAACTTTCATTGCTCGGCATTATGGTAAGACTTGGTGAAAATAGTTAACTTATTCCTCTCTATTGTTTTTGTTAAATACTGGTATATCATTGTTGATATTTGCAGGGTGAAAAACAGTTTCGACGTAGTGAACGCATTTGATGTTGACGCAGTGTATTTACGCCATGAACATCAAAACAATGGGAATGCTCCAGACTTTAGGGTATTTTATTATTCTACTTCTCAAGTTCTAGTATTGGCACACAATTTTTCATAATAACATAAATTCATTTGAAGTAAAATAAAAACTGTTGTTTTTGTTAAAAAAATTGAATTCTGAGAGTTCATAGAATTTGTACTTATATGTCAAAGAGTATACCGAGTTTTGCAAAATGTCCTGTTACATTTTGAATTTCTTACTTCATATGCCTCCAAAATCGTATTTATGGGTGAAATTAAGAAATTTCTCAATGTGGCCGCATTTTGAGGCAATGACACGTTCCAACCGAGGTCGGAAGCTCTTGCATGCCTTCCTGACGAAGTCCTTCCTCATGGACGCCCATGCACAGTTCACAGAAGCCTTAATTTCATCTGTATTACTGTGGCGCGTTTTACAAGCCTTTTCCTCAATATGCGCCACACACTGAAATCGAGGGGGTTCAAATCAGGCGACTGTGGAGGCCAAAAGTCTTTGGGCCAGAAGCAGATGTTAGTCCCTAACCAGTTCTGCACAGTTTTTGCCATGTGTGCGGGTGCTCAGTCCTGCTGATACACGTAATCTGCATCTTTGGTGATTTTCTGAACCCATGGGAGAACATTTGTTTCTACAACTTCTTTGTAAACAGCGGAGGTTAGCCTGTATCCCCGTTCGAACCCTATTGGGGGCATCTTCTATCCATTGGATGCTACGACACCAAGCATCAAGATAGATGCTGGATGCTTGGTAGTTGACACTTGGCGGTGTTTAGGAACAACATTCCCAAAGCTTACGACCCGGTCTTTCTGTTTGTTGAAGACCGGATCGACCGTGAATGTTTTCTGAATTATTGCATAACTTAAGAGGGGTGTTTTGAAACGTCTTAAGGCCCGTTTACACGAGGGGCAACAGTCGGGGCGAGCAGGCGCCTGTCACGCGCCTGCTGCAGCGCTTGACGCCCGTAGTTGTTCACACTGGTTTTTAAACACAGTCAACACACTTGATTGTTTTCCCAGCTAACCATATCCTCTCTGTCCCGCGTGGGACAGAGGGGGACATCCCTCGCTAGGGACAGAGAGGGACGGGGGATTTCAGACGTCTCCAGACGTCTGAAATCCCACGTCTTTCCAACGTCTGAAATCCCACTCACTTCCCACGTCTTACACAAGCGGGATGTCCCTCGTCTGTCCCACGTCTTAAATCCCACTCACATCCCACGTCTTTCCCACGCGGGATGTCCCTCTCTGTCCCACGCAGGATGTCCCTCTCTGTCCCACGCGGGATGTCCCTCTCTGTCCCACGCGGGATGTCCCTCTCTGTCCCACGTGGGATGTCCCTCTCTGTCCCACGCAGGATGTCCCTCTCTGTCCCACGCGGGATGTCCTTCTCTGTCCCACGTCTGTCCCACGTGGGATATCCCTCTCTGTCCCACGCGGGATGTCCCTCTCTGTCCCACGTCTGTCCCACGTGGGATGTCCCTCTCTGTCCCACGCGGGACATCCCTCTCTGTCCCACGTCTGTCCCACGTGGGATGTCCCTCTCTGTCCCACGCGGGATGTCCCTCTCTGTCCCACGTCTGTCCCACGCGGGATGTCCCTCTCTGTCCCTCGTCTGTTTTACGCGGGAAAAAGTACGCGGGATGTCCCTCTCTGTCCCACGTCTGTCCCACGCGGGATGTCCCTCTCTGTCCCACGCGGGATGTCCCTCTCTGTCCCACGTCTGTCCCACGTGGGATGTCCCTCTCTGTCCCACGCGGGATATCCTTCTCTGTCCCACGTCTGTCCCACTTGGGATGTCCCTCTCTGTCCCTCGTCTGTTTTACGCGGGAAAAAGTTATACCAAAAAGGTATATCTATCTCAAGCTTTATTTACGTATCATAACTAGGTAGGTATTCATAAACAGATGTAGGTATCTACTATCTAGGTAGGCATTGATGAATAATACTAGGTAGTAGGTAAGTAGGTACGGATTCATGAACACTACCTAGTAGGTATACTAGGTAGGTAGGTATTGGTACTGGTAGGTATCTAGGTAGGTATTGTCAAACAGTTATAGGTAACTAGATAGGCATTGATAAACACTAGTAGATAACTAGGTAGGCATTGACAAACAGTTGTTGGTAACTAGGTAGGTATTGATGAATACTAGTATTTAACTAGGACCTATACCTATTGGTTTTTATATACAGTTGTAGGCCACTAGGTAGGCAATGTTAAACACAAGAAGGTAACTAATTAGGTATTGATAAGCAGATGTAGACAACTAGGTAGGCATTGATAAACACCAGTAGGTAATTAGGTAGGTATTGACAAACAGTAATGTAGGTAACTGAGTAGTTACTGATAAATACTACGTAATAGGCAAGTAGTGATAACCACTAGTAGGTACAGATTGGTGGTTATCACTTGTAGGTTACTAGGTAGTTATAAATAAACTCTAGTAAATAACTAGATAGGTATAAGGTAGTGATATCACCAGAAGGTAACTATAGGTAATATTAATTAACAGTTAAAGGTAATTAGGTAGTTAATAACATTAATTAACATTATCATTACAAATATTAATAAATAACTTTATACACATTCTTATCATTTACATTAAAAAATAAAAGATACCAAAATGTAGAATATTAAATTATATCTATTTAAAATAATTTTAAGAAGCACGCAAGTAATTAAGTTGGATAAAGATCATTTTAATACTACTTCTACCATGTCCAGGATGGCTGAGAGGTAGAGACGCAGGCTTCAATAGTACATCACACTAGAGTCCTGAGTTCGATTCTCGAGATGACCACTACAATTCTTTCTCCATTTGTTCCCATTTAATTTGTATATAACAATATGTAATATTAAAATAAATGATATACAGTCAAATGTACATATACACTATATGCAATATGGTTAGAAATTGCAATAATAATTAGTATGATTAGTATGATGAATTAGTATGGACATCCACACTCTGTCCCACGTGGGTCCCACGTCTTGAAAACGGAGTGGGGTAAGACGTGGGACAGGTGGATGTCCCCCTCTGTCAGAGGGGGACAAGACGTGGGATCAGACGTCTTGCAGAGGGGGACCCCTGTGCAAATGAAGAGGGTTAGACGTCTGCAAGACGTCTGATGTCCCCCGCCCCACGTCTTGCCCCACGTCTTAAATCCCTCTATAGCGAGGGGTATCAGACGTCTTAAGACGTGGGACAAACAGCTTTTGGTTAGCTGGGTAGGTAGGTATTCATAAACAGATGTAGGTATCTACTATCTAGGTAGGCATTGATGAATAATACTAGGTATAGTAGGTAAGTAGGTACGGATTGATGAATACTACCTAGTAGGTAGGTAGGTATTGGTACTGGTAGGTATCTAGGTATGTATTGTCAAACAGTGATAGGTAACTAGATAAGCATTGATAAACACTAGTAGATAACTAGGTAGGCATTGACAAACAGTTGTAGGTAACTAGGTAGGTATTGATGAATACTAGTAGGTAACTAGGACCTAGATTGGTATTTATATACAGTTGTAGGCCACTAGGTATAGGCAATGTTAAACACAAGAAGGTAACTAATTAGGTATTGATAAGCAGATGTAGGCAACTAGGTAGGCATTGATAAACACCAGTAGGTAATTAGGTAGGTATTGACAAACAGTAATGTAGGTAACTAAGTAGGTACTGATAAATACTACGTAATAGGTAAGTAGTGATAACCACCAGTAGGTACAGATTGGTGGTTATCACTTGTAGGTTACTAGGTAGTTATAAATAAACTCTAGTAAGTAACTAGATAGGTATAAGGTAGTGATACCACCAGAAGGTAACTATAGGTAATATTAATTAACTGTTATAGGTAATTAGGTAGTTAATAACATTAATTAACATTATCAATACAAATATTAATAAATAACTTTATACACATTCTTATCATTTACATTAAAAAATAAAAGATATCAAAATGTAGAATATTAAATTATATCTATTTAAAATAATTTTAAGGAGCACGCAAGCTATCAAGTTGCATAAAGATCATTTCAATACTACTTCTACCATGTCCAGGATGGCTGAGTGGTAGCGACGCAGGCTTCAATAGTACATCGCACTAGAGTCCTGAGTTCGATTCCCGAGATGACCACTACAATTCTTTCTCCATTTCTTCCCATTTAATTTGTATATAACAATATGTAATATTAAAATAAATGATATACAGCCAAATGTACATATACACTATATGCAATATGGTAAGAAATTGCAATAATATTAGTATGATCTTTTATATTTCTTATACATATTTATATACCCCAATTAACCGAAGTAGTTTGAGCCAAAAGAATATGTCCCCCTTGCAGAGGGGGACATCCACACTCTGTCCCACGTCTTGCAGAGGGGGACATCCGCACTCTGTCCCACGTCTTGCAGAGGGGGACATACACACTCTGTCCCACGTCTTGCAGAGGGGGACATCCGCACTCTGTCCCACGTCTTGCAGAGGGGGACATCCGCACTCTGTCCCACGTCTTGCAGAGGAGGACATCCACACTCTGTCCCACGTCTTGCAGAGGGGGACATCCACACTCTGTCCCACGTCTTGCAGAGGGGGATATTCCCACTCTGTTCCACGTCTTGAATACTCACTCTGTCCCACGTCTTATTTCCCTCTTCCCTCTATAGCGAGGGACATCCGCACTCTGTCCCACGTCTTGAATCCCTCTGTAGCGAGGGACATCCACACTCTGTCCCACGTCTTGAAAACGGAGTGGGGTAAGACGTGGGACAGGTGGATGTCCCCCTCTGTCAGAGGGGGACAAGACGTGGGATCAGACGTCTTGCAGAGGGGGACCCCTGTGCAAATGAAGAGGGTTATACGTCTGCAAGACGTCTGATGTCCCCCGCCCCACGTCTTAAATCCCTCTATAGCGAGGGGTATCAGACGTCTTAAGACGTGGGACAAAGAGCTTTTGGTTAGCTGGGTTCAGTTATTTTATGTAACATATAATGTGATTAATTTGACACACTTTGTAAGTGACTCATAGATATAATTTATGGTATATAAAAAGACCCTATTTTTTGATTAAAAACAATAATTCTGAAAAATTCAATGACTTAATTTATAAATCCAATTACTCAAAAATTCGGCCAATTTTACTAATATACATTTATACCACTGAAGTCTTTGAATATTGACGCGCAGTACACACGCAGCGTGTGTGCAGGCAACCTCTCTTACTGAAGGGCAGTCACCCACTGAGTGAAGCACCTGTGAGGTGCCTGTCCAATCGCTACCTCGTCGATCGCTCCGTTCCCCCTGAGAAGCGCACGTACTTGCCTCACAGTGGGGCGAGCAGGCGCCTGTCAAGCGCTTCACGCCCCTCGTGTAAACGGGCCTTTAGACTTTTTCCTCCCATGCTCTTGAACACCCTGGACACAGAAATCTTCTTTTTTAGTGTCAGTTTCGACATTTGCTGGTCTGGATCATTTTCAAAGGCCTTCTTGATGGTTGCACGGCTAACTACCTGTGGTTTTCCTGACCGAGGACGATCCTGTAGGGACTCTGAGTTCTTAAAACATTGAGAAACTCGATAGACAGTCATTCTGCTGACGTTTTATTGATTCGCAATGCAAGTTTGCTTATGGCCCGTGCGCAACAAAGCGGATACTTCAATTCTCTTTGCCTCCATTACGTTGCAATTCAAATTTAGAAACTTTTTAGGAATCAAAATAGTATTTGTAATATATGGACATTTTTATATGTGACCAAATTTAAATTAAAATCCAAGATAACAGATAAATTTAAAGAATAAGAAGTGCAACAGAACTTTTGCAAAGCCCGGTATATGAATCTTTATTTCACATTTGCAATCTTTCTATCTATCTCTTCTTCTTGCTATTCAACAGAACTGGCAAATACCTTTAAGCAAACGCTTCCAAGCTCTCAAACTGTGGTTTGTCATGAGACTTTATGGAAAAGAAGGTCTGCAGAAATATATTCGACAACAGGTTGCTTTTGCTACTCAATTCGGACAGTTGGTTCGATCTGACAACAGGTTTGGAATTTTCGCTCCAGTGTCTTTAGGGCTCGTGTGCTTCAGACTGAAGGTAAAGAAATTTACATTTCCTTCCTGTTTTAACGTAATTAAATGAATATATTATTCGTTCCTTTTTCATTTAGAACTCAATTTCAGGCTAAGTCTCTCACAACCAATTCGAATGCAATAAACGAAGCCCTGGTGAAGATGATCAACGATGCTGGTAACATTCACTTGGTTCCTTCTTCATGTCGGGGACAATTTTTCCTACGGTATTTAAGCATTACAGTTAATGTATTGGGAGAAAGTCAAGAGTGACAAGAGGTATTTCTGGTATTTTATTCAGGTCTGACCTACACCTGTTAATAATTATACATGGTATAAATTTACTAATTTTAAGGAAATCAGTTAAACCAATAATTCACATGTGTAAACATTTCTAGTCACATCAGAGAGGTGTAACACTTTAATTTTTTGTTTTACCTTTAAATTTGTTTTTAGGTTTATGATTAAATTCATTAAGGTACGAGAATTAAAATCTATTAGTACTCTTAGTACCCATAATATCGTGCGTGGAAAATTGCCACTGTTCAGATTGCCACTGGGAAAATTGCCACTATGGGGAAATTGTCACTGTGGGAAAACTGCCACCCGGAAAATTGTCACTGAGGAAAATTGGCACTGTGGAAAATTGGCACTGTAAAATATATTGACAATATTGTGAGAAACTAAAAAAAAATTTATTAGTCTATAAAAAATATCGAACTAAATACAAAAATATTCGAATCTTATGTAAAGAAAATGTTCACTATGCGTTCATCTTTCATTGCCAAGTTAAAGAAAACTATTAAACCATGAAACGATGAAACGATCAATAAGTCTGAGAGGCACATTTCGGTTTGAAATATTTAAGCATTTAATCAAAGCATAACTTTCAAATAAATAAAAATATTTTTAATTCTTTTTATTGTATTAAGTTAAAAAAAAAAGAGTCTTATCACTCTAGAGTCTAGCAAATGACGTGAAATGTGTCTCTCAGCGTCATCTTATAAAAATATTGTTATTATAAAATAGAAAACAATAGTTTTAAGCTTTTGTATAACTTTTTCCTGGAAAGCAGTTTTGTGTAACTAACCTTTATACTCCTGTTTTTCAACATAACGCTGAGAAAAGAAACATATTACCAATTTGAAGTCATTTGTCAAAGTGATTAAAAACTTTTTCTGAATATAATACAAAAAAATTTAAAAGAGCTAGATTTATTTATTTATTAAGCAGTTTAATTCGAGATTCCTTTTTCGTGGTCCATCCTGTATACAAGACTAAACATTATGAAGATGCTATGTACATTTTAGTGCACTTGTGAATCAGAGAAAATCAGAGTTCCATTGAGAATGTTATAATGCAGAAATTCGAGTTCATTACACCTGCCTATCATCTGAAGATGAACTCTAGCTGTGGAACGATACATCAAGATGGCCACAGAAGCCTCGACTTCAGTTGTCGGAGAAATGACAAGAGATGGACTCATAAGCGCAAAAATTGAAGGAAAGTACAAATTTTCAGTACTTGAAACGAAGAAAGAATTTTTCCATTTTTAAAGTTTACATTTTTGTTGTGTTATAAGGAGAACATTGCTCATCAATGATTTGGAGGTTGGGATACGGGGGTTGAACTCGATTTACAACCACCTCCACATGGTTAGATCTGGATTTTTTCAAAATTCTTTGAAATAAACTAAGAGCCGTACTTCCCAAATTTTGTTAATGTATACAAATGTCAATTGGATATCTGTAAGCATTCGTTATGAAAACCATTCTTGAGCACAAGCTGCAGTAAAAAATTATGTGTTGCGAGCTTGGAATATGAGAGTTGCATTCAGAACATCAATGGTCACATCACTTTATCGCCAATTGAGATGAGAAGGTATAAATTCATAAGTTTATTTCCAATTTGAATTTATGTAAAAACGACCGTTTAACGTTATTTCCATGCTGCTTGTGGCAGATGAAGATGAAGTCATAATGATTTCAAATTTGAAAGCTAATTATAATCAACCTTTTTGATTAACTTTATCACTAATACAAAATTATTAGACGAAATTTTAATTTGTTGAGAATTTTTTACAGATACGCAATTTTTCATAATTTTTCGAAGCTTTGGTGGCATATGAAGATGAAGTAACTATGATATCAAATTTGAAGCTAATTATAATATCCTTTCTAATGAACTTCATCACTAAAATGCGAAATAAATAGACGAAAATTAAATTTTTTGGAAATTTTTTAATAGCAACCAGTTTTTAAGATTTTTTTGATTCGTCTACGCTCTGGTGGCAGATGAAGATGACATCCGACAGGTCTGAATTATTTTATACATTCAAACTAAGTATGCCAACAACTTTTCCGCACTAATGCATATTCGAATTCGAAAAAGTTGAAAAAACGCTCCACCCTATTATACATGCACTGTAATAAATTTTCATTGTATATGAAGTTTTATCATAATTGTAATGATTGAAAATTTTCCCCAACAAAATATAGATACCTCATGAGTAATCACTGTGAAATTATACTTATATTGAAGAGCTACATATCAAAAACAAATGGTATAACTATTTCCTTTCACTTGCAATTGCGTTAAAGTTAGTAAATTACATCATAAATATTTCATCGAATGTTTAAAGTACATTCAGATAAAACTTTTTGGAATTCATCAAATGCTTTTCGAATACCTTCTTTATTACGGCTTTCCTTTTATAATGAAAAGGCATGATTAGGATAGTCAATTTGTTAAATAAAGACACTAATATCAAAAGTTAGAAACTAATTATATAAACTAATGCTATTTTTCTAATAGCATTCGTTAATATAATTAATATAAAATATAATAATAAGCTAATATATATATTAATGAAGTTAATATAATTAACTTCATTTTCTGAATATCCTTTCTAATAAGAATTACTTCAATAAATTGTAATGTTGGACTGAATCGGACACAGAGGGAAAGGTCGTACACCATCAGAACCAACCTGAACAAAAGTGTCCAATTTATCCCAATGACACTTCAAAATTAAAATCATCATCATCTTTTTTATTTCATTCGTATTATTTTTTTAACACACCAAACATAACATAATACAGTATGGTCCAAAAAAATTTTCCGCTTATTAAAATACTTGTAAATGGTTCGCTAATGGACGAAAAGACTGCATGTGGGTCTCTTTTTTTCCGCCTCTTATTTTACTATTAACGAGTAAAAACAATTTTGAACTGATGGAAATAGTTTAAGAACAGGTGAGCAAAGAGTGAGGGAGTTTATTTTTGTCATTGCACAAATGTCATTCTTAGAGTAACTGTGTGATTTTACTTACTTAAAGAGTGAATTAAAGGAAAATAAATATAATGGTAAAATATTAATACAAAGTACTTACACTTCTTCCTTAGAAACTATTTTGAAATAGAACAACTTCAGTAACCTTTTGATCTCATTGAAGTTTTCACTCTGAATATTCGTTCTTTGCTTGTTCATTGCATGGTTAAGGCCCGCTTCACACTTGCATTTTTAACACCGCGAAAAAAAAGCTCTTCTTTAAATGTGTTTACATTTCCGTTTTTTTTTTCATCTGTGGTGGAAAAATCACAATACATTTTTTCTTGAGCGATAGAAAGACGCAAGTGTGAACACATTTTAAGAAGAACTTTCTTTTCGCGCTGTTTAAAATGCATATGTGAAGCGAGCCTTTAACCATGCAATAAACAAGCGAAGAACGAATATTCAGAGTGAAAACTTCAATGAGATCAAAATGTCACTGAAGTTGTTCTGTTTCCAAATAGTTTCCAAGGAAGAAGTGTAAGTCTCTGTATTAAAATGTCTACCATTATATTTTTTTCCTTTTATTTACTACCTTTTAGTAAGTAAAATCACAGAGTTAGCTCTAAGAATAACCTTTGCGCAATGACAAAAATAATCACCCTCGCAAAAACATAAAGTTTTTTCGTTCATTGGTTAACGATTTACTTTTTTTTTTTTTTTTTTGTTTAAAAAGACAATATTTTTCCATTAAAAACAAGAAGGATAAAATCTTTACAGAAGAGGAAATTCCTTCAGGAACTACGAGTGAGGGGTTGAGTTCCCTGAAGGGGTGAACCCGACCCTCTAAAACCTCTCCTTCGCGGCTGAGAGGATGCTGAAGGCATTCCCTCTCTGGATCGCAAGAGCCATTCGCTGTTGGAACCAGGCAGACTCCCTTGGATCATTCGTTGTCTCAACAAGGCGTCTACCTATGGACTTCATGATTAAGGAGGTCGTTCTACCGTACGCTCCTGTGGTCTCTATAGCAATTGGCTCAAATATGTATGCATCTCCAAGGGCGGAGTATTTCTGACGTTTACGGTTCTCCGCAGCCCCGGCAGCTGATCCGGCCTCAACTGCGGAATCATTGAGGTGTGTCTCGGCAAATATGTCGACACACGTGCAATCCCAAATCAGACTCTTTCCATTCATGTAAGGAAACACAGTAATACCATCTGGGCGTTTACCATCACCTTTGTCAAGTCCAGGAGGCTCAAGTACTGAAGGGAGTCCTGCTCTCTGCAAAGCCCGTTTTACCACATCATTCATTGCTGCATGTCTTGGGTGACGCCCAGAACTGTACCTACAAGACAGGCCGTGCAGTCCTCTGACACCCATCCCACTGCCACAGCGGCAAGAATGAAGTTCACAAACTCTGGCACCAACTCTGAGAGCAATGGTACATTTCCTCAGGACCTCTGGATCGAGCTGTGTACCCAATGACGGTATGGGAATCGCGTTCAACCACACTCCAGTTTCTTTAAGAGATGCAGATAATAGTCGTGCCCTTGCCACCTGATCAGCTCTAGCCAACAGACTCTCCATTAATGAATGAGCCCGTGGTGTATCCCATTCTTTTTGACTGGACTCATGGACTGGTACCGGGAGACGAGCCTGTAAACCCTGCCTCCATGTCCCAACTGCATCCGTAAGCTCTCCGGTATCGACTATATTAATATTAGAAAGAATAGTTTCAACCAAATCACTCACAGAATACATCGAAGACACAAAAGCAGGCAAGGCAATATCTCCAGCTCTCCTACAACCTAGTCCACCAAGGCCAACCGGTAAAGTTGCCTGAACCCAAGAATCAGCTGACATCTCTACATTGGTCACACTGGCAACGGCAGATCTAAGTGATTCATCAAAGCAGCTAAGTTTGACTACGTGCTTGTAAGCTGGAGAAGCCCGCAGAACATATTGTAGCTTCGGAATGGAGAAAACATTTCTCAACAAAAAGAAGGCTTGATGGTTATCCACCACCCGCAATCGAGAGACCATGAGATCCAGATCTTCTTTCTTCCTTAAAATCTCCTCGGGGATACCCAAGTCACTTAAAGGCGCACCCAACAAGGAGCAATTGTCCTTATGAACCACTCTGACATTTGGAAGCACTGCCCGGAACAACAATTCTGTACCAGGGGCGTTATCATCGAGAATGGTCAGCTCACATTTTGCACTATTAACTTCAAGTCCGATGGCACTCAACCCATCTATCAAGGTTTTTACGTCCTCCAAAACTCTCTCCGGTGTATCTCCCAGGGCTGCGTCGTCCAGATACCATACATTGAACTCTGACTCAACCCTGCGAGCCACCTCGTCAATTCCAAGAGCAAACATAGCCGGTCCAAAAGGGTCACCCTGCTGGATACCTGTCTCCGACCTCAGCACCTCTTCACCAAAAAACAAAGCTGAAGGCGAAGAATAAGCTTGCCAAAGGAGTCTATATAGCTCCGGCACACGGTTACGAATAACAGTGAGGAAGGTATCTCTCCTCAGACAATTGAAAGCGTTTTTCATATCCACCTTGAGAAACACCCTCCTATGGTTACAGTCATTCAAGTACCGTCTTGAATGACCGTCTTACGATTTACTAGTATTTGAAAAAGCGGAAACATTTTTGTGGCCCATATTGTATATTGATATAATTCATACCTTTGATATTGATAATCAGTTTCATATTCATATGATCCACACATGATCCAATTGAATTACGAAAAATTACATCAATATTGAAGAAAACGATAAATTACACCTCGGGGACGACACTCTATCTCTCTGCACTGGATTTTTCAAATAGCTGACTGAAAAATATTTCAAACAATAGGTAATCGGCAATATATTCGGTCACGATAATATGAAAATAGTCTGAGAAACAGCAACAAAATTTTAGTACTACTATTGTTGTAACAACACTATTAATTAATTTAGGAAAGGAGTTTCTACACTAAATATTGAAAAAAAAAATAAAAAAAAAATTACTATACGATTGTGAACTAATTTTGATTTTAAATTATAACTCATTTTTAAGAGATAGTTAATTAGTTTTATGTGCAGAAAAATAAATTTACAATGATGAAAAAGACTAAAAAGAAAATATGAATACTGATTATGACTAGACGATGAATTTAATTAATGACATCTCAGTATATTATTTTGTTACTATCCACGCATTTTAACATAGCAGCTAGCATTCTAAAACTTTAAAGTCATTATATATTATTCTGTTCTACGCTTTCACATGATAAATAGTTTGCTACTGAAATTTTTTCTATTAAAATTAATATCATTATGGGTAATGGAATTATTATAATGAGCATTTCAAAACTTAAAATTCAAATACATTAACTTAAGGGGACCGATCTTGGTTTTTGAAAACATTTTTATTAATGAAGCTACGGTTCTGAAACTTGGTACTCATATTTAAAATTGAATTCTTCATTGTTTTTGTTCATGGCATTTTTTCGATTAGACCCATGAAAAACGAGTTATTCAAATTTCAAACAAATTTCGAACCGTTTTCCAAAAGTCTAAGGCTTCTACAATTTTGAACCTATGACTTTGCATTTTTTTATTTCGAAGCGCAATTCTAATTTCTACAAAACCCTCGAATCGTTTTTTTTGGATTTTCGAATTGGTTTTCAAAATATTAAATTTTTCGTTAAAAAAACTGAAATTCGATATTTCGAAAAAACCCATCTAGGGTTTTGTATAGAATTTCCCGGAAAATCGAACACAATAAACCCCAAATGCCGTAGCTTCAAAATTGTATAATTCTTAGGCTCTAAAATACCATAATTTTTGACTTTTTAGAAGTGCTATAAAATTGCGTTCAAAGTTATTGCTGCTCGGACACGTGGCAACTGAAGCTATTTGCTTTTTATGACCGAGAGTGTGTGGTCTGACTTCTGAGTAGCCCGAAAGATACCAGATACGACGATATAATTAATTATTGCGAATTATCTGTGGCTGAGAGAGAGAGAGTGTGCAGAGTGAGTGCATAGCACTGCTTGAACCCTCGTCTCGCCCACCTCCCTTTCTCCCTCTCCTCAGTGGGTTATCGTCACATTAGAGCTCTGATATTTCTCTCAAACAACTAGAAGGTTATCAGGTAGCTATTTACAAAATAAGAAAAATTGATAATTTTATGACAACCCAGTTATTTTTTTTGTTAGTTTTATAGAGTAATGCAGTGTAGCTAACAGTGTCCTGTCTGTTTCAGTGTGGCTGTGTGTTCTCGCTACACTGAAGAAAAGGACATGGTTTTTGCATGGAAGGACATCCAAACTCACGCACTGACTGTTCTTGCCAAAGAAGAGAAAGGGGCTTACCTTCCTTAGAACCCAAAAAATTAGAAAGTTGACTAAAAGAGAATCGAAGACCATGATGAATATGGAAAAAGGAAATAACAATAATATGTCAATTATTTTTAAATATTCAACCAATAACTTCACAGAATTTGTTCAGAAAATACTTTCAAATTATTATTAGTTTTTGTAGAGATACAGAGTGAAAAGCAGACAAATTCTTATCAAGCGCAGTGGAATTCTTATTACAGAAAATATTTTATGATATCTAAACTTCACAAAACAAACGTCAGTTAATTTCCCAAAGAATATTGAAAGTATGTACTATTTCATTTAACAGCCGTGACGTCATTGGTTGACTATAGAATGAGACGGTTTTACCCAAGGTTCATAGACTATTACAGGGTAAACAAATAGAAATAGTAAAAAATGTTACTAAAAGCTGCGTCTACAAATTCTTTAGATGAAAACCTATTCTACAGATTAAAACCTATGAAACCTATGTTACAAATAATTGACATTAAATATTTCTTATTTTATTATTGCAATATTTTGTTTGTTCTTATTTTAGCTACAGTAATTAAAGCGGATGAAAATGTTAAGCAGTTCCCCTAATCAACGGACAACTGAGTGAATAGCAGTTCGTTTTTTGATCCTTTTGCAGTGGAAAAACCATTTCATCGAAATATTTTTATACCATTCGATAGATTATTGAATTTTAAACAATTCTAGGTTGCCCCATGCACGAGTTTAATCCACCGTTTAAGAGATATTCAATAAGAAAAACAGAAATTGTTCCTTCCATTGCTAATTTTCGTAGTGAATAGCAGTTAGTTTTTTGTCTATTTTGCAGCGGAAAGATGGTAATTTAATTTTTTTTACATCATTAGATAGATTATTAAATTCTAAAGAATTCTAGGTGGCCTCACGCGCGAATTTATTTAACCGTTTGAGAGATATTCAAGAAGAAAGACAAAAATTGTCATTTTCTCCCGCTAATCGGCGGAGTGCACAGCTCTTGGTTTTTTGTTTATTTTTTAGCGGAAAAACGATTATATTAAAATATTGTTTATATCTTATGATAGATTAATTGATTTAAAAGAATTCTGAGTACGAAACTACCCTTCAAATATTTATGGTTTTGAAGAAAACACATATGTCCCACTGTTTCACAACTATTCTTCAAGAAATCGTACATCTGACAATTTTTTCCCCATTCGTTTGCCAATAGTAAATAAATAGTAAAGTATAATAAGTACAATATTGGAACATCCGAATATACTAAGGCGTGACCGCGATTAAGACGAATGACGTCACACAGAGTTGTATCCATTTGTTTTTAAATATGAAATGTACAAATTATTATTGTACAAGCTCCCTTCCCCCACCTGGTTCGCTAACCTAACCTTAGGTGGACAACATCTCTTTATATTTATAACTTATAGCGTTTTTTTTAATTTCTCATTCAGAGAAAGATTCGTGCGGCGAAAGGGTTTTCGGTGAGGTTCTAGGACAACTGGTACCCGGACAACTCGTACCCGGACAACTGGAATACAGGACAACTGGTACACAGGACAACTCGTACCCGGACAACTGGTACTTATTTTCATAATTTCTTGTTAAATGTAACTAACTATAATAACTGAATAAATACAAGTCCGATTTTCATAATTTAGTTAAATGCACAAAATTCGTATGATCTCACTTCATGAGTCTTCCATTTCATGATATATATTTTCAAACATAATACGCTAAAAATATATTAGAACCAACAGTTGTCATCATCAACTAATTTGTTAGCTCCTCGCTGAGATTTGATATAAGAAGGCATTATATGAGCCTAAAATATTTTTGAAAATATACTGATTGGTAGGGTAGAATGACTGCGAATAAAAAATGTTAATATAAAAGTTTTATAGTTCAACTAAATATTTATCTGTATTTTAACGTAGAAGGAAAAAAAAACTAATGAAATTTGATACATTGAATAATAATCACGATTTGTTCAATTGGTATCATCAATTATTAACTGTTTTTCTGGCAAATTATATGCATTAAATTTTATTGATGACTATTCATGAATAAAAGTTTGAAATTGATTTGAAAAAAACGATGTTTCGTCCGTAAGCTTCAGATGTTTTAAAGTTATAATTTTGAAGATAAGAATAAAGACAAATAAAAAATGAGTAATGATATGCACAAAAAATACACTATAAATTTATCTAAGCACGAACTCACCCACACACCTTAATGTCATGTTGACTTAATTCGAACTAAGATTGGCCGGTGTAAGATTATGTACAATGAATGGTATTAGGGCTAAATATTGTTAATGTGGTGGAAATCAGAGAGCGCCAACTCAGGTAATAATATATAATCAAAACAAGTTTTTCAATTGTATTTTAGGCACCTACACGCATACGTTATTTAATTTATAATTATGTACATTTAACTAAATTTTGAAAATCGGACTTGTATTTTATTCAGTTATTATAATTAGGTACATTTAACACGAAATTATGGAAATCGGGTACCAATTGTCCAGGTACGAGTTGTCCTGTATACCAGTTGTCCGGGTACGAAATGTCCAGGTACGAGTTGTCCGTGCACCTTTCGGCGAATGGAGCGGTCACCCTCTGGTTGACGTAATTTGTTTACATCGCTTCTGAAGAAAGGATCAAGTTCACCGTCAATGATCTTGAAACTTAGTATACTTCTCTATTTATTTACTATGGCCCTGTGAGATGTTACTTCCCTGTTTAGTTTAATGACAGTGTAGTAAAATGAAACAGTAAAGAAACATGAGTAGTACTATAAAGAAAGGAATTGCAAATGCAATGTTACAATTATTTATGGTTTTGATTTTCTTGTTAATAAGTACTATTGCTCTTTCAGAGTCAAATAGACTATGTCTATTGTTAGGAAAAAAAACATTAATTTTTAGATTATCCCGTTAACTGAAAGTTTTATTTATTAGTCATATCATAAATAAATCTTAGCATATCATTAAAATGTTCTTTATAGAGTCTTTTAACTTTTAATAAAACTTACCTGCATATAAAAATATTTCAATGTTATATAACTAGTGTACTAATGTGAACAGAAGGAACAAGGTATTGTGAGAGTTTATAATTAATATAAAAATTCTACCTAAAATGGAAAGTACACATCTATTTATAAGGTAATTAAGGTAATTATTTAGTGTGAACTGTTGAGGTTGAGGTTAAAAACCAACAAAAATCTGGAAAAAAAACAAGATGAATAAATGTCTAACCATATCAATTAAATATAACCATTATATGAATAAGAGGTCAGCAAATAAATCATTTTATTTATTTATATATTTGTTTTGAATAAAATATTCCCTTCACTTCTTATCTTTTGGTCTGGATCCAACAGTATGTGCATATAATACTACCGCTTAATGTTGAGGAAAGTTAAGTCCTGAAAAAGCTAATGCTTCAAGAGCAGCCTATTTATTCGTTAAAATAGCAAAGCATACCAGTAAAATAGAGCAGTCATATTTTCAAGTAACTTATCAAAAATGTACTTCCTACATTTGATCCAAATTAAGCTACAATGCAGTTTCTAATATGCTAATAACAAGTGTTCACACAACATTGCTATAAGAGTACATTAAAATAATGAAGCGCCCGTTCTTTATGAGGTTTTAAGTTTTTCAAATGTTAGAGACTTTTGAATTTCAGTTGGTACATATTTCAATCCTTATTAAAACTCCTGGTATATTTAATTTGATTCCTTGAAGTTTCCTTTTAAACCCTAACTGGTAACTTTTTGTTTAGTTTCTTGATCATGAAGAATTCAATCCTTCAAATATTATTCTTCCTTTTCAAACTCATATTTGTAATAAATATAACCTATTGCACCATCCTGCTTTTATAAGATTTAATCATATTAATCTTAAGCAAATTAATTTAATTTAATTTCCATAATATAACTTTATTCAATCAATGTATTTCCATTAATAATTGTACAGAATTAATAATATCCCAAGTGATTTTCCTTTACCTATCACAGGTCAACAGGAGATAGACCTATCAGTTAGATTCGAGCTTTTTGTGACGCGAAGGGGCCAAATTAAAGTGTGTGCTACACAGAAACAATATATCATTACCCAGCCTACTATAAATATTACCAGTACATTTTTTTGTAATTTACATCTATCTCTATTTCATCTTCCAGTGGAGCGTATCTCGCAAAACTTCCATCTTTATTCATATTAACTAGGATGGAGCGTTTTTTTCAACTTCTTTGAGTTGGGTTTGGTAATAGTGATAAAAAATTGCCACTTTGTGCTGAAATAATGTGTGAAAAATCTTAGATCTCTAAACCAATTTTTTCATACGCCAGAAGAGACTTGAAAATTCGAAAATAGTTAAAAACCACCATTTTATGGTTATTTTTTTAGAATTTTCATTTTTCATATATATGATTCGTAATAGATAAAATTAGTTAGATAAAGGTCCAATTGACTCCAGGAGAAAATTATAAGGCTCTGCTACATCATCTTCATGCGCCTCAAATGTGTTAAATATAACCAAAATATTGATAGATATCGATTATTTTCCACTTTTCAATTTTATACCTCAAACTTTATTTTCTGCTTTTTATATATCGTAATAGGTTTATTACATTTATAGTTGGTTATATAAAACTAAATTTCGAGCATCAAAATCATGGGATATCTTCTTCTTTCGACACAAATGAGCTAATTATTAGCAAATAAAATATAAGCATTGAGTAGTAATATAGGCAAACGACGGTACAGCTCTCTTTTTATTCGTATGAAATTAATTAATCAACTTCGAATAGTTTATAACAAAACTCACCACAAGAAGGTGGCCGCATATCGAGTTCCACCATAACTCAACCAATCCTTCCCACAATTGCTGGGAGACTTTAATTAATCTCGTAACATATAAAGAAAACACTAGCTTTCGTATAAATCCAAAATACATATTATAGGATATGGCAAACTGCTTCTTCCGTTGATTGAAGTGTTTTACAGCATGGCTTCACATAACCCTGAGAAGATGAATTATTCACGTTGTTTGACCACTGCCCACAGAATTATAAGGTTATACATATATAGTACAGCTGAAACACCGAGTGCCGGATTATTAGTTACTAGTTACACATTAAATAATGAAAGTTTACATATAATTTGGCTCTCGAATAGAGTATATCTGTCATTCTATGATGAGTCTAAACATTTGTTTAGAGATTTAGTGAAGTCTCCATGCAAGTTAGCATCACAAGTTAATGTGACCCATGTGGGGACTAGGTTGACAAATTGTATTGGTACTGTGTGATTTTTTGCAAAATGGCCAATATGGTCACACCATGGCTATTATGTTGAAACCATTTTGACGCAAGATGTTGCGTTGCCGATATGTTAAACAAATCTCAGACATGAGCCATATAATGACGATACGCTATATCAGGTTGGGCCAATATAACAATTCAATGTGATCCTTCTCCCAAGGTATCATTCCATCAAAATGGGAAACCACGTTCTTTCTAGCCATTATCTAATAACTATATAAAAATGGGTATCCGGTAAATCCATCGCAGTAAATTCATCGCCGGTCAATTCATCGCCGTAAATTCATCTCATGGTAAATTCATCGCACGGTAAATTCATGGCATGTTAAATTCATCGCATGGTACATTATAAAATTAAATTGAAAAACTTAAATAAACTTTTTGCAAATAATTACGCCGACCTTACTTTAGGGTAACTTGTTTGTACGAATCTGTGCTATTAGTTTATTTTAAATGATTGGATTTTAGTAATAGAATGTCATATAATTTTCACATGTATATCATACAATTACTATAAAATATCTAATATGTGGGTAATAATTGCATTAATTTATTATTTTAAAGTTATGTATATTTTTCTTTAAATTAAATTAATCTCATTTCTCAAATTACATATTTGGGTAGCTACTCATAGTTTAAAGAACAAAATAACTGTGAATGCTGAACCTCTTAGACAATATGATCAGCAAAACATAATAATTGCCTCAGTAAATTTGAAGCAGGTTTTCTAATTATTTAAGAGGTATTGCTTACAATTTATCTTATTGAAAGTAATTTAGATATATTTTTTGTGCAGTTGTAATGATAGAATTTAATTTTTAATATTAACGGTTTGCTTTAGCAACATATCCATATATTATTTCGTTGACCGACAATATTGGGACCCGACAATTGGGCCCATAAGAAGGGATGTAACAATATGCATTTTGCAGGATAAATATAGTCTTGAGCATAATTGAAATAAAAAATATTCTTTATATGAAAAAAAATATTAATATATGTTATGAAAAATATATACATATTCATTTCATGAATAAATACTATTATTCTATTAAACTACTATAATTTTCTTTTCTGAGATGTAAGCAACAAATTTTCTAGTTACAGTACCTCTATAGTGAACTCATGCTTAGTGAATGAGTTAGGATGTAGTCAATAGAAAATAAGAATGTAGTTATTTTAGATGAAGAGACAATAGAAAATAAGAATATAGGTATTTAAAGTAGGCTGTGGCTCACTAAGACATGTTGAAATTATTGGAACATACAATTAAATCGAATTAAAGTTAATGTGAATTTGTTGAAACCTGCTCACTGTTCTGTGTTCAATATAGAAAAGTTTCATAAATTATAATTACAAAATGTATTCTCATAATCTCATTTTATCCCAACATCTGTTCAATATTTCTTAGTTCAATGTAACGAAAATCTTTAAAATTGACCTACTTTATTAATTAAATATTACTGTGACAACTTTGTCAGACGATGTACACCACACATTGGATCCACATGACATGATTCAAGTTAATACGACTTATTTAAATACCTAAAATATTTTCATAACACCGAAACATGAGATTAGCATCCAAATGTGATTTAACGGGTTTGCTAATGTATACCTTATAAAGTATTTCAATCGAACTAAAATATTAGAAACATATTTTAGAGAATATAAAACATAATTCAAAGATAATATTGTCACAGAGTAACACTTCTTTATTGTGTCTTCTGTCCAATTTTTTTCTGGGCTCAATTGTTTTGCGGCCAATTTTTTTGGAGCCCACTTGTCCTGGGCTTAAATTATTGTCAGCGGGCCCAATTTATCGGAGCCCAATTGTCAGCGGGCCCAATTTATCGGAGCCAAATTGTCCTGGGCCCAATAATTGTCGGTGCACCATATTATTTGTAACGTTACAATGTCTTTTTAAAAAATCATCTTTTATTTACCTCTCGATTATTTGTATTATCTACCTTCCTGTTATATGTCACATATGATTCAATATGCGATGAATTTACCTGCGATGAAATTACCATGCGATGAATTTACCTTGCGATGAATTTACCATGCGATGAATTTACCGCGATGAATTTACTCGCTATGAGTTTACACTGATCCATAAAAATGTTCATTGAAGATC